>JBBPBX010002280.1:23279-92297 GCA_038048925.1 Garcialebias charrua | reverse complement strand
ATTCTCAGTCGTCCAGGACATGATAAAATCAAAAAGGCGTTCAATACAAGATCAACTGGACTTTATTTGTTGCAGAAGACGTTTCGACCCCTATCCAGGAGGCTTTTTCAATTCACTGAAACCAAAAAGTGAGCGTGTGGAGTTATAACAGTCTAAAGAAATCACGCACCATCATATGTAAATTGCAAGCTGAGGTAACACATACATGTAAATTGACAGATCACACCTTAACAGTAGGGGGTTCCCTTGAAGTCTCTGGCAGAAAACACACAACTGTATGTAGATTGACAAAAAACACCTCACAAACCAATAACAGAGGTTTCTCAAACAACTTTGTTAGTCTAATTCACAGACCAGACTTTTAATTTTTTTTTCAGAGATTACCTGGCTAACATCAGTCTGTCAGGAGGTAGTGACAGAGTGAAGAAATATGTTCATAAAAAAAGCTACATACTGCAGCTTTAACGTTTGTTTTTTCTAGATTTTGTTTGCCGTCTGGACTTAAGCTGCTCTGAAGCACAAAAAGAGGCACGAAAACACGTAAAGACAAATATTTTCTGGCATCATAGTTTCTGATTTTGTCCTAACGTTTAAAAAACAGCTATAGCTGCGCTAAAACATGTGACCAGTGCCAGTAAAATGAAAAGAACACTCAACACCATTTGCCAAAGAATAAAAAAAAAAAACTATGTTAAGGGAGTATCTCACAATTAATCATTCTTGGGCAGGTATGGCGTGGGCAGAGGAGGGTAAGAAAATTCAGACAAAAAATACATTAAAAAAAAAGGTTAGACACACTGCACGACTCGGTTGTTATTCTCAGTCATTTAGAAATTAGTTAGTTTATTTGAAATTCTGTTTTCTGGTGGTTTTGAGTCCCTGCTCCGTGAGATACCACCTTTAAGAGAGGAAATAATGACAGAGGGAAGACAGTTCGTGCAAATTATCCCGTTATTTTACATGTTGACACGAGAATTATAAAATGAAAAGTTTTGACACCAATTTTTATATTTTTATTTAAAAGTCTTTCTTACTGGAAAGAGTCCTTCTATTTAGTCTACATATTACCGGATAATCTCCTTTGACTCCTTTCTTCTAACACTTGAACTTACCTTAACAGCTGGTCAACATCGGTCAAGATTGTTTTATTGTCACAACAACCGGTGTAAAGTTTAGTTTGATGTTTCAGTCAATCGCCCTGAGCACACATTTCAATAAGGTCTAAGAATGCTTGACAAACCGAGTAAGGAGTAAGTCCGCCTTGGTACATCCACTCATCCACAGCCTCCATTTGGGCTCACTACAAGACAAAAGTAGATTGCACAGATTTCCCCGACTGGCGTAAAGTAATTTAACAGTGCTGAAGGTGCAGATATCGTATCGTTGCATCATATGTCATGTATCATATGCATCGTGCATCATATATCATGTATCATATGCATCGTCGCATCGTACATCATGTATCATATGCATCGTCGCATCGTACATCATGTATCACATGCATCGTTGCATCGTATATCATGTATCGTATGCATTGTTGCATCGTATATCATGTATCATATGCATCGTTGCATCGTATATCATGTATCATATGCATCGTCACATCGTATATCATGTATCATATGTATCGTTGCATCGTACATCATGTATCCTATGCATTGTTGCATCGTATATCATGTATCATATGCATCGTCGCATTGTATATCATGTATCATATGCATCGTATATCATGTATCATATGTATCGTGTGCATCGTATGTCATGTTTCATATGCATCGTTGCATCGTATATCATGTATCATATGCATCGTCGCATCGTACATCATGTATCATATGTATCGTGTGCATTGTATCGCTGCAGATTCATCGGGTTTCACTCGTGTCGTAAAATCGGTTTGTTCGTGAAACGTGAACTCCGTCCGACAGCGGTCCTGATGAGCGGTTCCTTTGAAGGAGAATCATCCATGCTCCACCCGAGCACAGGACTGTAGCAACCATCAGTCGTAAAAGTTTAAAAACCGGACACTGCTTGTGTCCTACAGCAACGTCGTTTTCTGCCCCTCTTTAATTTTCCCCTTCCTGCTCAGACTCATCTGGCTGTCCGTCAGCGTCGGGTCCGTCCTCCGGTACTGAGACTGGGGAGGCGCGATGGCCGTGAGTTCGTGCTGTTCCGCGAACACCCTCTGCGCGTTCTCATGCCGGACCCGTATGACTTTGATGGCGCGCTTGCCGACGAGGTAGATCATCTCGAGGATGCACATGAAGATGCAGAGCGCGCTGGAGACGACCATGAACAACATGAAGATCTTCTTCTCTGTTGGACGACTGATGAAGCAGTCAACGGTGTTGGGGCACGGCTCTATCGAACACTTGGACAACCTGAAAACGAGTAGAGCAGATTAAAGAACCACATTGCTTTTATTTGAGAAGAAGTAGCGAGGCTTACTGGGGGAGGTCATATCCGTGGTAGATCCGATACAGGATGTAGAGGAACGACGTGTCGAACCCAGCCTTGAAGACCAAACTCAGCAGATACGTCCACCACAGACCGCCTCTCTTCTTGCCAGGGTTGGCGTACAGATGAGAGCCTTGGTGCAACTCCCCGTACTTCTTGTCCTTCCCTTCGCGGTACTTCACATGAGCCATCACCATCAGAGACGGGCAGGTGACAAAAATCAGCTGCAGCGCCCAAAGACGGATGTGGGAGATGGGGAAGATGTGGTCGTAGCAGACGTTGGTACAGCCAGGCTGCAAATAAAAAGAAGTCAATTTTGTTTTCTAGGTTTCTAAAATGTTTTTATGTTTGAGAACATGAATAACAAAAGTACGTAACCTGCAGTCTCTCTAAAGGCCAGCAGGGGGCGATACCTTAAGAATCACCAGTTTGGATTATTACTAAAGTCTTATTCAATTTAAGTTTGTGAGAAACAATTTTACTTAAAATGAAATACAGTAAATCATAATGCAGGAATGTTTTCAGTCACGTTCATTGAAAACTAAAATCAGATCGCTTTGATATTGAATGGAGCAAAAGTATGGAAAGCGATGAGAGTGCCACGATAGAGCTAAAATTAGCACAACTGTTACTAAAAGCTCAAATAAAATAATAAAAAAGCAACAAGCTAATTAGCAAAATCATTATTTAGAGTTAAACTTATCAAAATCATAGCTAAATGCAAAAACCATCCAAGCAGTAGCTAAAAGATAAATAGCTAGATCTAAATCAAGTAAACAGTAGTTAAAAGCTAAAATTAAATAGCAAAAGCTAAAATTAGCTTAAAGCCAAACTTCACAAAATCATAGCTAAATGCAAAAATCTTCTAACTAGTAGCTAAAAGATAAATTAGTTATAGCTAGAGCTAAAATGAGCAGAACAATGACTAAAAGCTAAAATTATAAAAACAAAAGCAAAACTAAAATTTGCCAAATCATTGTTTAAAGCTTAATTTATCAATATCATAGCTAAATGCAACAATCGTCTCACTAGTAGCTAAAAGCTAAGCTAGAGCTAAAATGAATAAACTGTAGCTAAAAGCTAAATTTAAAACAAAACAAAAAAAGCAAAAATTAGCTAAATCGTTGCTTAATGCAAAATTTATCAAAAGCATAGCTAAATGCAAAAATCTTCTAACCAGTTGCTAAAAGATATAGTTATAGCTAAAGCTAAAATGAGCAAAACAATGGCTTAAAGCTAAAATTATAAACCAAAAACAAAACGCTAAAAGTAGCTATATCATTGCTAAATAGAAACAGAATAGAAACAGTGGCAAATAGCTAAAACCTGCTAAATCACACTAAAACTAAACCTAGCAAAATCAGTTAAATGCAGGTCAGCAAAACAGAAGCAGAAAGCTACATTTAGCTAAATTATAGCTAAAAGCTAATATAAGATTAGCCTGGTTAAAACCAGACCCTTGTCCTTCACTTCGCTTGAGCAGTGAAGGGAAATGAGAATTGAGCGGAGCTGTGCAGGAAGGCGAGGGCCAGGCTAATACAGTATAAGATGACAAAAATGGAAAAATTTGCAGAAGAAGATGATTTTTAAGAGAGGTAAAATGATCTTTGCTCATTTCTACAGGGCAATTTTATTATAAATACAGATAGATATTTCAAAACAAGATGAAATAGTGTAAAAATGACAACAACAAAAAAACGTCATGACACCCACTTGCTGAATGAGCCAGATGTTTTGATAAATGAAGAGCTAAAATAACAAAAAGTCTGCAGGAGTAGTTGAATTGAAAATTCATGCAGAAAATCAAAACACAGACTGACAATGGGTGTTGCTGGAAAATGGAAATAAAAGTGTTGTTTCAGTAACCATCATGCTCACATTCCCTCCGTACAGCAGATGACACTCTTGGACAGATACTCCTCACAGCATCTTTTCCAGACTGTGGATCTTACCTGCCGGGTGTTGCACACGAAGTCTTTGCTCTCGTCGCCCCACACCCTCTGCGCCGCCACCACGAACACTAGCACGCGAAACACGAACACCATCGACAGCCAGATCCTCCCGAACGCCGTGGAGTACTTGTTGACTCCGCTCAGCAGACTCTCGAGTCCCGACCAGTTCATCCCTGCAGCTGCTCGTCTGGGCCTTGAACGTCTCACTGTGGAAAAACAAACAACTTGTGTTTGTGTTTCACTTCTAACCAGCTTTCCTCTGCAGAAGGATCAGACGGTCAGAGCTGCTGCAGCCAACCTTCAGCCACACTTTACCCAACACATGAGTGGAAACACAACCAGTGGTGTAGTCTACGTGATACGCTGGTATGCGGCGTATACACACAGGAAAAGCTTGGAAATTTCCATACACCAACTTAAAAGTGCCCAATGATACATAACATGATATATCATTGGGCACGTGTCATTGATACGTTAAACAGCACTTCCATAGCAATCTGTCTGTATGCAGCACTTCTTTATTAAATTCACTTATAAGGACCAGCGCAAACTCTTCACTGCTCCTCTCCGCTGCTCTGATGAAATCGGTCGTGCTAATAACACATGAGTGGTTGGCTTGTTTGTTTGTTTAACTGTTACCAAAATATCTCATAAAACCACTAATAATAATAATAATAAATAAATAAATATATAAATAAATAAATAAATAAATAAATAAATAATAATAAAACTCCACAACTGATTTTGTCAACTTGATTCAAGATGGCTGCCACAGCAAACTTGGTGTGGTAGTATCTGAGAGTCATCTCCAACACTTATCTTGAACGCTCACAGATGGTGGTAAATATAGTTCCTTCTTCTGTCGATGTGAATATTACACAATTTTTAAAAAACGTACTGTATATGTTACATTTAGGTGGTGAACCAAAGAGAAACCTGTTCGATTTCAGGAAGTAGACGGTGGCAGGGAGACGACATCATCATCGTCATATAGTGAAAACAACAAAAACAACAAATTCAGACATTTAGTCACGTTTATATGTTTAACTAGGGCTACAAACCGTGTTCTTATGTACTTGCTTTTTTTGTACGGTGGCCCTAAGGTAATCCGTTTTGTTTATGTAGTTCATTTACACCTTCGGGCCATCGTTTTGCACTCTGGGCTAAACTACAATAAGATAAGTGACGTTTCGATCAATATTTCTTTACGTTGGTGACATATGAGCTGCGCTTTTCTTCCTGAAATATCAAATGTTATGATACAGAGTGCTTTTAAAATGCCTAAATAAACTACAACATAAACATGTGGGTATTTTGTTATGCAAAATGAAGTATTTAGCTCAGACAAGTTAGGCTTTTTATATGACGGACGCAAAAGTTTCAAATTATTTGAGAGTTAAATAATTAAAGGACGAGCTCAGCTGAAAATGCAACAAAAAAAATTTAACTTTTCAAAAGAGTGTGTGACGAAATCCACTTAAATGTTCAGCTCTTTGGTCTAATGGTTAGATTAGTTCCTAAACACTATCACTGATCTGTGCAAAAAAACATCTGCCCTAAGGCAACATGGAGTGCACACAGGAAGTATACTGTGCAGGTTTCTGTTACAAAAGACAACCATTTATTTTAATGCTGAGATCTGTTCACTGATTTAAACTTCATCAAGGTGTAAAACTCAACAGCAAACATCATTTCATAGTAAAAATGTACATTTCTTTAGTTTTTTTTTTTGAAACCAAATGTAAAATAAAATCTAGGTAAAATGTCTCTAAAGGTTCAATTGGGTTAAACATGTTGATTTGGAGGTCATTTGGGAACTAGTAACAGATGTCAGAACCTCTACAGTTTTCTTTTGAACTTCCCCTCAGCTTTACTGGAAAACGAGACATAAAACCCGGATGGGCCTGAGTTACTTGTTTAGAAGAATACATGTACCGGTAATTAAAATATTTGGAGTTCAGTAAACATGAGTCACTCATCATCCAGAACCTCAGTCTGGGGTTTTCTTATTTTAACCAGTGAGCTTTTATAAGTTTTAAAAAACCACTGTGAAATCCTTCCTTTATCTGCAGGACAGATTGAATTCTTATGGATTGGACCCGTTAGGAACAAGCGAAAGAATCTGTTCTCATAAACGAGCAGAGGCTGAGCTCAGCTTTGTTGGAAGGAAAAGCTCATTTGCTTTTCAAATGCGCTGCGTTAGGAAGTGACGCTGACGTCTACGAGTGATCAGAAAAGATTTGTGTCTGACCACCGATATGCCAGCTTGGCTTTCTGTGGTAAAAACACATGAATCGACCAGATGAATAAGTTCCTCAGCAGGTTTTTGTGTTGTTACCATTATGAAGGAGAAGATAAACTATAAGAGGAACTAAAACTGAATTATATTGTATTTACAGGAAACCCTCGAGGTACGACACCTGCGACCTACGGCAACTCAGACTTACGATTTTATCATATTTAATAAAAATATGATAAAAAAAAATAAAAAATTTGTGTGTTTAAAAGTTATTAATTTCATGTGTAAAGCACTTTGTTGCAGCTGTGGTTGTTTTAAATGGCTTTATAAATAAAGTATAATTATTAATTTTACGTTTTGATTAGAAATTTATCGTATTTACGCAACTTCCGGTCGTTTCCGGTCGCCACTTCCGGTCGCCATTTTACAACAGTACTGCGGTCAATGGAGCTCCAGAGGCTACTGTCAGCTGGCTCCGTGTGCCCGATCAGGGTTGCCTCATACGGATAAATTAGCTGGAAACACTCGGTCAACTCTGTGGACGTCTCAGGTCCGGAGGAGCAGCCGCGGATCGCCCCGCGATCGGCGGCCACAACGCCGCCCGACATGCTAACGACAGCAGCTAACAGAGCAGCTAACACAGGCGAAGACACCGAGCCGACATGCCGCGGAGGGGCCATCTGCGGCCGGGAGCTCGCCGCAAATGTCCGCCTGGCAGTCGGGGGACACCGGCTCAAAGTAAGACATTATATTTTTTATTTATTGTACAGTACAGTATTCATTTACTGTGCAGTTCTGTGCGTGTTTATGGCCTTAGTATGTCTGCTTGTTCAGTCTCATGCCATTAAATATGTGTGCGGCGCTCCGTTAGCGGTATAGCCGCGACCTATGTCAGAAACGCGGACCTACGACAGGCATGTGTTTTTGGTCCGCGAGGTACGACAACATCGACCTAAGTCACACCCGTAGGTCCCAATCCCTGACGTACCTCGAGGGCTACCTGTACTTCACTTATGCTGTGATCAAACAAGAGAAGTTCAACGTTTAAGGAGGAAACTCAGCACCAGAAAGTCAAGTCCCGAAACTAAAATCGTGTGTTTGTTGTTAAATCCTCCATAAAGTCAGACAAATCTACAACCAAATTAAGTAAAACATAACAGCAAATGTTAACTGCGTTAGTCTGGATTAAGTTTTGACAACAAAAAGGTTCAACCGTGTCATCTGGACCAGTTTCTTTAAGTGAGAAACGTTTCGTTCCCCCATCCAGAGGACTTCCTCAGTCTACGGCCTGCCAACCAGATCTGTCCCATAGGTAGCCTTCACTGCTGTGTTTCAAGCCAACCTCCTGTTGGAATCCTGAAAGACTACTTTTGAGATTCCACCAGGAGAATGGCTTGAAACACAGCAGTGAAGGCTACCTATGGGACAGATCCAATGGCAGATGGCCAATAGAGGGCGCAAGGGCGCTGCCCCACCACTCACCACATTACCTTGAATAAGACATAAATAAATGAAATAAAAATGAAATAATAAAATAAAAATATTTTGAAATATATGTATATATATATACAGGTGTTCCTCTACTTACGACGAAGATTCATTCCTACGCGGCGGCGTAAACCGATTTTTGACGTAAGTCAAAATATACGTACATAGTGCACTGTACATGTGTACAGTACTGTATTACCAAGCACTTAGCCTATCCTAACACAGTACTCTACATAATTGTCAAAAAACACATACGTTTTGGAGCCGTAATGAAGGGAAAAAAGAGTTAATAGCCTACTTGGATGCTGGTTACGCCGTCCACCTCCATCCTCCGTATTCTCCATTCTGTTTACGACGTAAAACCGCCATCCAGCTCCGTCCAAAGCATTTACAGTAAGACCTCCGCCTGTACTTTTCCACTGCTGCCTGGTTCTGCCTGGTTCTCGCCCCGCCTCTATATCCCTCCCGCCGCATCACGTACAGTGCAATACTGTATTCTTCCGCCGGAGCGGCTGCTGTGTAACTCAAAAAAAGGCTGTTCATAGTAAATGGGAGATGCGTCGTAACCACGAAATGTCGTAACTCCAGACCGTCGTAAACCGAGGACTACCTGTATATATATAATTTGTATATTGTTGTATAAGATAAATATTTTATAGTTAAATGATGAGTAAAGTTGATTCGTTCATCGACGTTGTCCGATTGGTGACATATTTCTGCCCTGGGGTGCAAAAATCTTTGCCCATAGACTCTCGTTAAAAGTTGCACATGTGCAGTAACACCTCTTCAACACAAGAGATAGATCATTCTGGGGCGCACCTCTCCTGCGCCCAGAGCTGATTGCAGCTTGAGACGATCGGACAGAGATGTGAAATGGAACAAGAGAATAGGTGAGATAGAAGCTGTCCGATGTAGGTTTTTGGCAATGTTTTTGATCATAGTAGTGCTGTACAGTATTGTGAAAAGAGGAGAACACCTTGCCCTATATACTATGAGTCAACTTTTTTATAGGTGCTATGTGAAGTTGCATTGTTGCTATTAAATGAACACATATACTCCTAAAATAAATACTGTAGTTTTTATATATTAAATAATTAGAAAGCTAACTAATAGCCATGCCCATATTGTATTAAACTGGGGCATTCATTTTTTAGGTTTAGGTAAAAACTACATGACATTATAATGTTACTTTTGTTTTCAGTCATGTATACACTGGGGTGATACTTTAGTGTATGTTTTGATATTTGTCTATTTTGGAGCTATAGCCCCCCTGGAGAAAATAATAATAATAATAATGAATTCAATTTATAATGCACTTTTCATTAATAAAAATCTCAAAGTGCTGAAAACTCCACCAGCTGTCACTGGACAGATCTGGTTGGCAGTAAATAGACTGAATAAGTCCTCTGGATGGAAACGTTTCTCGCTTAAAGAAACTGGTCCAGATGACACAATTTAACCTTTTTTTGTTGTTACCTACCTGGTTGATTGAGCTTACAACCCTTTATCTTAAAATCTCATTTCTAATGATCATTATCTGGTCTGAATTGTTTGAAACCTGGTGCGAACATTGTTTGGATCCACTTAAACAAAAGAAAATAACTTTTCTTCAGAACAACAATCAAAAATTGATGATGTGCTTTTAAAAAACAGCATTTGTTCTCAGGTGGTTCCAGATTCCTGAAGATCTCTATTTGATGTTCCTGATGAAGAGTTTTGGAGCCAGTTTTGATTAAAGCACAAAGCCGGGAGTGTTTCTGAGCTGAGCATCGACAACTCTGCTGTTTCTGAGAGGAAGCATCACATCAGGTAGGTGGTTTCCATCTGCTGCTACATTTGTTCAGCTTCGAGTAAAACTTTATTTTATGCCTCATGAAAGCTGATAAGGAATTCTGCATTGTGAGATTTCTTTAAAATATCTTTCGACGTGAGCCCACCCCGAGCATCTGGTTTCATTACGAGCGGAAGACCACATCATTTTCTCTGGCCTCATGACTCACTCTCTCCTTTTCTCCAAGAATGTTCGTCTTACTCACAGCAAAAGGAAATCTTTCTTCTCTGACGTTTTTCTTTTGGGTTCTCTGTCTTTATTTTTTTTTGGAAACAGCTCGTCTAATGTTTCTTTACCAGCAAAGAAGGAACCCAAATTGTTCTCTGCAACTTGACCAACGTGAAATGTTTACATTTCTGACTACAGCTTTTGTTTATCCTTCAGCTAAGTTCACACAAACCAGAGAAGCAGAGCCTTACCTGGAGCTGGAACAGACGCTCGATTTGTCGACACCAACAAGAGAAGATCCGTAACGGAGCAGTGAAGAGGGGAAAAGCCTTTTGCCTCTTTCGTTTCTCACTCTTGTCTGCTTTCTCTGCTTGTCCTCAGGAAAACCTGCCAAACCAGACCCAGCAGCTGCTGCGACGTCACGCAAAAAACACACATGAACATATAAGCTTCACATGACAGTTCCTGTCTGACTGTAAGGGAGAGTCAACTTCCTCCCATCATCCATGTAACCTAAAACCTTTTAAATAAGTAAAGAATCAGACACGTTCTGTGTGTTTAGTTAGCAGGGAGGCAGAACATTCAACCCTGCCAACTGGAAGCATGTGTGTGTGTGGTTTTATGTGTGTGTGAGTAGGAAAACGGACCACACCCTTCTTCTTTTTTTTTCTTTTTTTGGCATGTGAAGAATTACACAAGTAAAACACACAATTAAAGCTGCTTTCATTTAGTTTGTCAAACTGTTTACGTGGTTTAAGTAAACAGCTTGTTCACATTCTCACATGGTTTCAAATGTTCGAGATGAACTTTTTCATTAATTCATTTTTGTGAGTTTTTTTTCCGACGGGTTATTGGTTTAAAGTAAAGAAAGAAGTCCCTATAACTGTAAAAGTAAAAATAAATTGTGCTCAGAACAGCAGAAATATCTTCAACGTTCCTAATTACGTGCTTGCATTATTTATCAAGTTCATTTACTTTATCAATCCACCCACCCCTAAAAATAGGACTCTGAAATAGAGGATGACATTTTTTGTCATGAGTCCACGGGATTCCCACAGGATTCCTGCGGGATTCCCACAGGATTCCCACAGGATTCCTGCAGGATTCCGGCAGGACAGGAGTCAACTTTAGTATAACCCATATGATTGGGATGGGACAGGATGAAAAGTTAACGGGACCAGACAGCGGGAACCAATCAATAGGACAAAAAAAACAAACTTCAGACAGGCGACACTACAGTATTTTGTGGTTTTCTTTCAATAACCTTCACTCTGGAATACCAGACTTGCAGTGCTCCAGTGTGTAAATGATGATCTGAGGTCTGGTAAGCTGCACGACATCCTGCTTCAAACGAGCTTGTTACCTCAACCACATAGATTGTGAACTTCTTGAGGACGTTGTCCAATGTATAAGAATGCCTTTAGGCATTTTTGTTCATTGAGTTCTCTGCTTGGCACATTATTTTTCTTTTCGTTTTTAGTTTAAGCAATTTGAAATATGACAATAATGACACAGTTTATAGGAAGCAATTGCTCAATAAGTTAGTAAAATGCAACTTTATATGTTCGGTTTGGGTTCATGATGTGGCCCATGTACTGTTTTTTTGTTTTGTTTTGTTTTTTACTGTAACTGACCCCCAAAAGAGCTAAACATGGACTCAGCAGCTGATCGGCCGTAGAAAAACTGTAGGAAGCATACATTTCACATTTTCATATTAAGAAACTGGTCCAGATGACACGATTGAACATTTTTTGTTGTTATCTACCTGGACAACGTCCCTGGAGCTTACAAACCTTTTTTTATAGGGACTACCACAGATATATATACATATACAGGGGACTACGGGCCATGCATTATTTGTTTTCCAGTGGCGGCTCCTCATTATTTTTCATGGGGGGGCGCCGCCATCTAGTGGTCATGAACACCAAGTGCTCAGTGCAGTTTTTTGTGCACTTGTTTCCTGAGTGGTTTTTATTTGTTTATCTGCTTAGAACAACAGATGAAATTTAGCTTTGTGTTAATTCAGATGCCAAGACAAGTCAGATTTATTTATAGAGCACATTTAAAACAAACTGTTACCAAAGTGCTTAACAAAAAGATCACATCTTCAAATAAAACGAAACAAGATATATTTACAGCACATTTATATTCATGGAATATTGATGAATGTTCAGTGGTAAATAAATGGGAACAAATATTTTATCTTTAGAATTTTGCATCATATCCTAAGACTACCTTTTGTGACCTTTAGTGAAGGTTTTTGTATGGTTTAGCAATAAATGCCCCCAAACTGTTCCTGTTGCTGTAGCCTATCTTTTGAAATAAAACTGCAGAACACAAAGTAATATAAAAAGGAACGGGTAGATCAAATAAAATTCAATGCATAAAGACTAAATGGAAGAGAAAATTCATTCATTCATTCAACCTTTATTTAGGCAGGTTAATCCCATTGAGCCTCGAGGACTCATTTACAAGAGAGATGGTTTCAACAAAGAATGATGACAACAGCGACAACAATAGACAATCATAAGAGAGGCATACAGATTTTTTAAACAAGTTAAAAAAGATGTCAAAGTAGCAAAACAGATAGATTATAAAGCAATTTGCACATTTTCCAAAATGTAAACTAAGTTGATGGAAATTACTTTCATTTGGTTTTTGTTTTATTTTTAGCATAACATGGCAGAGATTACATGGTGCTTAAGAACTGTTTAGTATTAAAACGCCGGTGTCTCTGCAGACACTTTTTCCACACGTTTTCCCAAACTATTTTTAGATTACCGTAACTCTGCAACCGTTTGTGCTATCAGAAAAATTCAAACGGTGTCTGAAAGAAAAAAAAGTGCGCTTTTAGGCTCTTTTTGCTGGTATTACGGTAGTCACCCTCCGTGAGCTGCAAACGCCCTGGAAAGCGAGTCCTTTGTCTTCAGCACGAACAGAGTGCAGCTTGAGCAGGAAAAACATGCGCAGCAGAGCAGAGATTCAGATAAAACTATGTCAAATCAAGGAATAAAAAGACAATAAAGAGATTCCTGGATGATTTGAATTTGGAGAAGTTTCTTTTTGTTCTTCTGAAGAAAAAGCTGAAAAAACATTTGATCTAACAATCTAATAACTTTTTGAATTTTATTTCTGAATGAATGAGGGCTGTTATTTGGTGGATAATTGTTTTATACTGGGTACATATAATAGGATATAGTTTTATTTCATTTTTTATATTTTATTTTGTTTTTGGAATAGTATATCAAGTCTATAACATATACTATTCATCAGTTTGTACTTTGTTTGTGTAGAAGATAATGAGAAAATGTAGGGAGGGGAAATTCGCCTGTAAATAATTTGAATTGTTAGTCTGTTTCTTATTTGTAAAAATAAGTGAGAATAAAAAAAACATTGTAAATATGTTCTATAGTGTTGAAATTGTTAATTTATGATGCAAAATCTGTACTGCATGTTCAAATGCAGTGTTTTATTTGCATAAAATCTCTAAAATCTAATTTCGCTTATTGTTTTTTCTTGATGCTAAACAGTTTAATAGTTGTTTTTTAACAAGTATAATGTAAAATAATGCCAGATATTGAAAGATCTAAATATTCTGAACAAATGTGCTGAAGCACTTGTCCATAGAACATTTTCTTCATATTTTCTAGTGAAAAACAAGTAAAAATTGCCAGGCGGAAATTTGAGGCTTAGGTGTAAAAGGGTTTTAAGCCAATTAAAAACAATAAAGTCAAACAAAAATGTGTCTTGAAATACGCAGTTTATTGTGAAAGAAACAAACCGGAACTGTTTTATTTTGTAAGGCATGGAGCCGGAAGCTGTACTTTTTTTTTTTTTCGGAAGCTGTACTTTAGCTAACCGTAGTTCAACATGTCTTCCGCACAGGCTGGTGTGTGTCACTAGGAGCGTCCGGATTTTTCGTGAAATTACTGCATTTTTGTAAGTGTTGCCGTTACCGTCGGGTGCTAAATGTCGACGCAGTGACTGTTGATGTTTCTTAGCTAGCAGTGTCCGTGTTCAAACAAGGTCAAACCGGACCAGTAAAGGCTTCGGTCTGCTGGAAACACTGCTACTGCTGGTTGTTGACCTGTTTTCAGTTGGACCTGGCTTCCGAGGCAGAACGCGCTGCTGATTAGTTGGACAGATTTTGAGCCTTGTCCCAGTGCGTCTCGACCTCGGCCTATTTTAACCTTTATTTTGTTTCATTTCTAAATCAGCTAGCTTGCTGTTTTGTAGCAGTCCAGGTGAGCTGTAAACTGTCGTAATTATGGAACAAACCTCTCTCTTGACATTAATAAACTAGTCAAACTTAATTTAGGGTAAAAAAGGCAAGATGTGTGCTTTAATTAAACATTTTCAAAGGATAATTTTAACAAATATACGTGGCTAAGCTTGATGCTAACAGTTTTTGAGCAAATGTGTTTAAAAATGAGAAAAGCTCAACTGCAGAGACGCGTTTTTCTGCTCCGATTGGATGTTTGGTTGCTACGCAACCTGTGACGTATTTAAAAATGTCGCGTAGCTGGGAAACGGCTAGTCGGCTAGGCTAAGTTGTTAGCTTTGAAAAGTTTGAGTAATTTGACTAAGAATGAAAAAAATAACAAACATTTTAAACGCAACCTTTAAGAATTGTATACTTATGGTTAATATAGAGAAAATCATAAATATATTTTCAGTATAACTTTTAATATTTACAAAAAACTGGAGTGAAAGGTAAATCTCGTCTGTTTACCAAAATAATATTTGTGCTGTTATATATATTTTTTGTTATCTAAAACTCCAGTTAATCACATTTTCTAGCAGTAAATATGTAGCTACACTGTGACTACTGTTTAATGCTGTGGCTGTAGTTTACTATGAAGCCCCCCAAGGGCCACAGTAAATTAAATTTGAGTTCATAAGATTGCATCCCCTCAGTCTTTTTAATCAGTGCATAGATTTACTAACATATGTCATTCTGTTTCAGGTTAATATGTCATTGTTTGGTTTCAGTAACAATACAACGTTGGATAAAGTCTTATTTGTATGTTTCTAAACAAGCAATCAAAACTGTGAAATTGCAAACATTACCTCCTGTCAGCTACAGAAAATATGCTAAACGGTTCAAACTCCGAGCTGGATGAGCGTTTATAGACTGACTACTAAACATGTAATATTAGTAGTTTTCCAAACTTTTACAACTTGGCTTGATTTTAACTGACAACAAAAGCAGATATTAATGTCTTGGTTCATAAATATAAGGTGTACTTTAGGTAAAAACAGACATACTGATGTTATTGAACATTACAGCCTTTCTTAGTGATTTTACAGTCCCTGAACTCTTCCCCATTCAAACAGAAAACATAATAAAGCACAACACCTGCTGCACAAAGAAGACATCAGTGTTGTTGTGGATCTTTTAGAACGATTTACTAAAGTGAAATATTTAATTATTTGTAAAGAAGGAAAGATTACTGGTAATCATTTGATATTGGCCACTTTTGAAAAATCTGAAATAGTAGCTCACAGTTTAGTTTTTGTAAGCATGAATGCTCTTTTAGAATCTTTTTTTTTAATCTCCCAAGTTCTTTGAAGGTTTAAGTACAGTATACCTTTTTTAAATTAAGCAACTCCTATTATATTTTGATAAAATTTTAATAAAAAAATATAATGGTCAAAAGTAAGCAGGAGTTGTATATTTGTCATGGGCTGCCCTGATTTCTAAAGATCAACATTGGCCATAAAAAAGTTATATTGCTCAAACAAATACATTTTTTACTCAAGATTTCTATCTTTTGTAAATATCGTCAAGTAAAATTGCCATGTTAGAAACAGACGTCTTTATTCTTGGCCGTTGTGCTAAAAAGTAACTTGAAAAGTACAGTACTGTGATGATTGACAACTTTGCAAAATTACTGCCACTTATGGTGGCGGTGGCTGAGTGGTTAGAGGAGTCATCCTCCAATGCAAGAGTTGGGGTTTCGATTCCACCAGCAGTCACTTACATGCCCAAGTGTCCCTGGGCAAGACACTGAACCCTAATGTCTCTGACGTGTGTCCCATCGGTGAATGAATGTGATAAAGCACTGATTATTCTTTGTATAGAAATAGTAGAGTGCTGTATGAATGGGGAAATGAGTGAACAGATTGTGTTGTGAAGCACTTTGAGTGTCTTGATAAGATAGAAAAGCTCTATATAAGTGCAGTTCATATACCATTTACTGGTAGTAATCCATCCTTTTACTACCAGTTGTAAAAAAAAGAATGTTGCTTTAGTATTTCTTTAGATATCAGAATTTTTACAATTTAATGTTTACCATTTATAAAACTTCAAAACAACTTATTTGGCTTTTTTTATTTCAATATCAGGGAATTGTTTCTGCTTGTAATAAAAGGAGGCTATTAATGGTCATACAAATATTTCCTTTTTCTGTGTGGCAGGTTAGCACGAAGCTAGCAGGTCGTGTCAGCCAGGACCCAGAACCACAGCAGCATCATCATCAATGGTGTGTCTACATCCAAGAGCCGTCACATTTTCCTGTGTCCGCTCAATGAACTATCTCCTCAGCTCACAGCGCAGTGAGTATTCGACTACGTGTCTCTTCTCTGTGAGCACAACAACCGCTCCTGCAGCTCACAGGCTTGTCTCGTCCAGGCTGCACATGCATGGCGTTTGCGAGGCTCGGAGGAGAGTTTTGCCAAGCTCAGCACCTGCTGCTCATTGTGGACAAGTGAACTGGAGGACACCGACCAGTCACGATCACTGCCATTCACACGTAGGTCAGTCACACAAAGGCTGGGAGCACCAGAATGAGGAACAGTACTGGGTGTTGGATTGTCTTAATGTACAAATAAGTTAAAAATATGAAATGTCAAATTTAAGGTTCATGTTTCCGCAGGTCCTTGCTGCTAACCTGTCAAACACATATGAGGACGAGCCAACCATCAGTCTGTGACCTGTGCTGGGAGAAGGCCAGGCGTCGGTTACAGCCTGCGAGTTTCCTCTCCGCTTTCCTTCTTTTATTTTCCTCTTCTGTTCAAGTCTTCTTTGAATGGGCTGACAGACTGCAAACACTGGAAGTGAAAATTTAATTTAATCTTTTATTTGGTCTCATTCTAAATCTATAAGATCTTTAATCTGGCCCAATTTTTTAATTTATTTTTTGCCAACATTTTGTTTACTTCGTCACCAAAACAAGTCTGCCCATAAGTCAAATAGAATTTTTGTTTTGGTTAGAGAAGTTGTTTTTAATTAAGTGAAAGCATTTTTTAAACTCAAAGACCTTTTGCTGTTACGTTATTTTTTTTTTAAGCTCAGGACCGTTTTTATTAACAAACCTTACGAGAGTCTCAAAATGAACCGACCGGCTCCGGTGGAGATCTCCTATGATTGTCTGAGATTCCTCATCACGCACAATCCCACTAACCCACAGCTGGGAAAGTTTATAGAGGTATTACATGCTTTAAGTCTTTTTTTTTTTACTCTTCAAAATGAACAAAAAACATGTTGGATTTGTATTGTGAAGGATTTAAAGGCATATGGAGTCAACACCCTGGTGAGAGTGTGCGCAGCTACGTACGACAAGACCCCGGTGGAACAAGAAGGAATACAAGTCCTGGTAGGTGGCTCACATTAAACTGTTTTTATTTCTCCAGGAACTAATGTCAGTGGAAATACAGTCAATAAAGAAGAAATTCTGCCAAACGAGTTATACCGAAGAACCCATCTCCAACTGAAGTGGATCTAACTAAGAATGAGGAACTGGAAGGAAACCAGTTTTTGATAAAGAAGACTGTCACATAGTTCTTGTTTTTACATTTTATCAGAATGCATGCATGTTTGTAGTTTCAAATTTCCATCAAAATGCACATGTTTGGTCATTTTTGACTCTTAAGCACACATTTGCTGTGATTTTTCTTCAAATCTTGTGTTTGAGTTTTCTTATCTGAACAATTCGATCACCATAAATCCACCAAACTACACAGTCCGTTTAATTTAAAAAAGTCTCATAAATCTGTGCGAGCGTGCAGAAACAAACATATTTCTGACTAAGTTGTTCAAAGTTAAAGCTTTCTGGGTGCAACATGCCACAATGATTTGGTATACAGGTACAAAACAAAATATACCAACATGTTAACTTTGTTTTTATTTATAATTATTCAAGAAAAGCTCTCGGCTTGCTTGAGCTCATTATTTTGTAGAGATTAGGATTCTATTTTTTGTAAAATGAAACAGAAAGGAGTCTGAAAACACTTTTTTCACAAAAATTTCCAGGAATGTGCAAATAATTGAGACAAACTTCATGTTTTTGTCACTCTTTAAGACGTTAAAGGAACTTTGCAAAGTTATTAGCAGAATCTTGACAGATCTCCAGCATGTACTAGATCCAGGAAGTGGATTCCTGATCCAGCAGAATATTCAAATGTCCACGCAGATTCTCTGTTTACAGCTAAATATTGTGTCCCTCCAGGACTGGCCATTTGATGATGGTTCTGCCCCACCTGAGCAGGTGGTTGATGATTGGCTGAATCTGCTGCAGGTGAAGTTCAGGGACGAGCCCGGCTGCTGCGTGGCTGTGCACTGCGTGGCTGGACTGGGACGGTCAGTATGAACTCAACGATGTATCGACAAAGAAAGAAAACGAAAATAAATAAATGAAACCACATCCTCGAACATCTAGATTGATGTGGAAATGAGAACACGAGACATCACCTCTATTTAATGCCCTGCACACGCAATTTACTTATTGCACAATGAAAAATCCTGTTTACATGTTTAAGAAAGAGGAGCTTTACTGAACGAGTTAGAGATGCTGTTGAATGAGGTAGAGGTGTGTCGCTGCACGTTCTTTAACACGAGAGATGCGAACGTGTGTGTGCAGCTGTCGTTACTGCCAAGTGTGCTGGTGGTGAGGCTGAGGTGTTACAAACTTTACACATTTTTTTTGTATTTAATTGCAGTAAATACAAGGGTAGGACACTGTGAAACAGGAAGTCACTCACTTGAAACTGACTACAGTAGTAATGATGCTGTGGAGACAGGATGATGTTTGGGGTGCACGACCCTTCATGTCAGAGAACTTTAGGACATCCTGTATGCCAGCTTGTAGTGTTCCCAACCGCTTGTTGTTCAGAATAATGCATCATGTGTGAACCAGGTCACCTTGTTGGTTAGCTGCATTTGCACCATAGTTTAGTGCGTACAAAGCCTTTGTACACAAAGGCTTCTGGTGTTTGAAAGAAACTAAGTTTAAGCAGTAACTGGCCATTTGGATGAGAAAAAGCTGCAACAAGAACAAGAAGCTACTGAGAAGGTGTGGAGTAAAATCTGGTTGTCTCACTATATCAGGTCACTGCTTTGACCTCAGAGTTAAGAGGGTTCATTTGACAAAGATAAAAAAGACAAAACTGGCAGAAACGTTGATGTTTTTTAATCTTTTAACGCGCTTGCTGTCCTCAGAGCTCCTGTGTTGGTGGCCTTGGCTCTCATCGAATGTGGGATGGAATATGAAGATGCAGTGCACTTAATAAGACAGTGAGTGCACAAATTGAAATCTGCGCATTTTCACTTTTTATTGAGAAATTCTAACCTCGATTTGTGTGTTTTTCATTTGATCAGAAAGCGCCGTGGTGCTTTGAACGCCAAGCAGCTGCAGTACCTGGAGAACTACAAGCCGAAGCTATGCCTGCGCTCCAAAGAAAACGGACAAAACTGCTGCGTACAGTAGGAATCTTTAAAAACAAAATAAAAAAACTTGAAGGTGGTTGGCTTTTCTTCTCCTCTTTGGTTTGTAACTTCATTTGAACATGTAGCAGAAACTCATAAATGCTTAGCCAAGTTAAACCAAATGAAAAGCTTTTTTTTTTTTGGTTTTGTTTCGTCTGTGAAAACGAAAAACGTTCATTCCAAAGTTCTCTAAGTTTATTGAAGCAGGTTCATCTGAGAGTCCTTGTTTTGGCCCTGATTCTTTGTAGCTTCCTGTTTTATTTCAAATGCTGAATAAGTAGTGGGCAGTTTGTGGTTCATTGCACATGAATTCACACAGATTTATTTATTTCAACCCTCTTTCTTAAATAAAATGTGTATCTTACAATCAAAATGATAAACATGTGGCCAAAACTTCAAACAAGTTAATAATACAAATGCAAATATTTAAATAAATGCTCTCAGTTTAAATCACATTTGAGTTATTCTGTATAAAAAGCTCTTCTTATATGTCAAGACTTGGTTTGCTTTATGATTGAACAATCTGTTTCTGTTCATAAATGTGAAGCTTCTTGTCTAAATGATTTCACCAAAGCAACAAATCACTGTATTAAAGATCAGATGATAAGAGTTTAACAGATAATTCTGTTAGGAGCACATCAAATCAGCAGTTTGTCGTCAGTATTTTAACGTTTCTACTTCATGAGTGGATAACAATCTGTGGCTTTTTGTCCTGCCGTATCTTCAGGATTTTAATGAGATTGCATGATGGTAAGAAACGTTAGAGACATAAAAACAAAATGTCCTTAATAATTATTTAGGTCATCTTTGTGTTCTTGTTAGATGAAACTTAGAAAGATCTGAACTTTTAGTGGCCAAAGGTTTTATTGTTCTGGCTCTAATTCTTAATTTACTCTAGTAAACTCTTCTTCTCTGTGATGTTTTAAATTTTTTAGGTTTTATTTACTTTAAATCTTGTATCTCTTTGCTCTTTATTTATTGATTTCATTGTGTCTTTGTGAAATGATAAAAACAAGCTCTGTTAGTGTTGAATAATTAAAGTGCTTTAGTGTTGCACTCGTTGCTTTTGTTGTTTTTTTCCCCCTACATCTTATGTTTTCTTTTTCAACTTAAAACTGAAAACATATTAATGCAGATGGTTTTATGTGTATTTATAGAAGTGTTGGTCTGCAGCGATGGTTTGATGTGATATGTTGCTCAGATCGATTGAGCCTCTGGCTGTGGTGAAGCTGTCACTTTTATTGACTGGCCCGATAACAGCCACACTAAAACACCAAGTAAGGATCATTTTTAATAGCCTACCCGGTAAATTAAGTACTTGTTTTTATTTTTATTCTTTATTTATGCATTTTTTGGGGCGGGGGGCATTTCCCGTCTTGGTGGTGCCACGCCAAATATCTAAAGGGATTTCCCAGTGCTATGGCAGCTGGCAGATGAAAATGCTTATTGTTTATATTATGCAGTGTGAGTGCTTATTGCAGATGAACTTGCTAAAATGTAGCTGAAATGGAAGAACAAGCATAATTAGCAAAAGAAAACAGAAATAAAATGTATTTGCTGAATTGTGATCAGAAATTAGCACAAAAATCATGAAATAAGCTTAAATAGGCAGAAATTAGCATAAAAAAAATAGTTGAAAATGCAGAAATGGTAAATGGAGCTTATTTATATAGCGCTTTCCAGCCCCCTATGAGGGGCCCCAAATTTCTTTACAATACCAGCATCCACCCATTCATACACACTTTCATACACTGGTAGCGGCAGACTGCCATGCAAGGCGCTTTCCAGTCCTACCGGGAGCAACTCGGGGTTAAGCGTCTTGCCCAGGGACACAACGACACATGGTGTGGGGAACCGGGATTCGAACCTCCAACCTTCCGATCGGGGGACGACTGCCATTACTACTACGTCACGGCCGCGAAAGAAGCTTACATTACCAGAAGAAATTGGAAGGTGATAAAAGAGCTAAAATTAGCATCAAAAGAGCTAAATAGTGAAAGGGCAGAAAAAAAGCTGAAAGGAACATAAGCTGTAATTAGCATAAACAATTTATTAGCCTGAAGGTAACAGAAATTAACATGACAAACAGATTTATCTGAAAACAGCTGAAAGTAGCTAAAAATGCTAAAAAGCTAGCTGAAAAGTTAGAACAAGCTTAAATTAGCAGAAGAAAATAGAACATGTTTGCTCATTAGGCTAAAAGAAGCAGAAATTAGCACAAAAAAGTAGAAATTATCTGAAAAACCCCCCGAAATTAGCAAAAAACAGCTGAAAAGTTGCAAGAAATGAAGAAAGAAGCTTGCATTACTAAGGAAGTGGAGAGCACATTTTTGTTGAGTTAGGCTGAATTTTTTTAAAACCAGTGCAAAAAAGGTGGAATTGGCTGAAAAAGCTCAAATTAGCATAAAACGGCTAAATAGAAAAGTTGAAACTTTCAGAAATAAGATGAAAGGAGCATAACAAGCTGAAATAAGTTAAGAAGCACACAAAAATGTTTTAGCTGAAAGAATCTGAAAGGAGTACAAAACAACAAAAAACAGCTGGAAAAAAGTTTAAATTTGCACAATTAAGCTGAAAGAAGCTGAACCAGAACAAAACTGCAAAAGGAGCAGTAAAATGTTATAAACAGATGTAAAGATTTGAAGAATGTAAAATGAGCCTTTTCTATGAGAGAAAAAAATGGCAGAAAAGGCTAAATATTTCAAAAAGCTAAAGCTGCACCAATACAAGTCATATCACCCTTCTGAAAGAGCTGAATGTTGAAATAGCACAAAATTGTGGAATGAGAACAATGACGAAAAATGTACGCAAGTAAAACGAATCACAATAGTGTGAATGCTTCATAAGAGTTCACTCAATAAAAGGTAGATTAGGATTTTTTTTTAACTAATCTCTAGAAAGCGTCTATGAACCCATTTTTATGCAATTTAATTATGGCAAAAATCAATTTTCACCTTTTTGTGCACTGCCTTGCTCATTCTGACCCATTTTTTTTATTTTAGCACGGAACAAAATTTTCATATAAACGTTGAAGATACTAACATAGTATTGTGTTGTCCTTAGTCTTTTTAGTTTTTCAGCTAAATTAATATTTGTTCCACAGAACTGTTAATTATTGTGGCGTGAATTCAAACCAATTTGAACAATAATAAAAATTTAAAAAAATTAACTACCGGTACTAACCCAGTCCAGATGTAATGACGTTATAGCTTGTTGTGTCAATAAAGAAATGTTTAAATAGTTTATGTTTATTTAAAAAGAATTGTTGTTTACGTGTATCCCAAAAAAGAATGACTAAAAATTAATGCCAACAATCTGGGTTTTAAAAATTAATGCCAACAATCTGGGTTTGAGATCTGAATATGAATCTGAGGAGGATTAGTGTTGAGTTTTCATGACACCTAACTATTATTTTAAGTTTTTGTCTTGATTTATGGGCACATTGTTATATGCTATTATAATATTGGTCATTTTGTAATTTAAATAAATTGGTGGCTAATAAAAAAAAAGAAACAACTTTACAATATGCCTCTTATGAAAATGCCAACAATCATTACAAAACCAATGTACTACATGTATAAAATTGTGAATACTGTATTCTGATTTTTCACTACAGTTTCTGGTTATGTTGTGATAAAAAAAAAGTTAACACTGAGCAGATGGTGGGGATGTCATGTTGGGTTTAGAAATTGATCAAATCTGTTTTTATAATCACAAGATTTTACCATATCCCAACAAAAATAATGTTTACAGAAGAACTGAGGCAGGTTTCCAGTTGAGAAACAGATCCAGCTGCAGCTTTGTGTGTTAGGTTTTTATGGTTTGGAAAACGCAACATAAAAAATGAGAATATTAAGGCCACACGTTCTTGGCAGCAGAGAGCAGTTTGGCGATAATCTGAATTTACGACAGCTGAACATCTCTAAGCTCGCTGTAAGCTAGAAAACATGTGCAACGTCGTTTTCAATTTTTGATTCGATGACTCATTTAAAACGGTCAAAATATGTCAACACTGAACAATCAAGAACAAATGTTGAATAATGACAAACATTTGAAAAGCACCCACGCTGTACGCCAACGTTATAAAAATACCTGCAGTTTTTGTTAATACAACAATACAATATTGTAGTATGAATTTTGTTTCCCAAATGTTACAGAAAATATTTCTAAATGTTATGATTTATTGAAAAAGGTTAAATATTACGATTATCTATAGGCAAACTGCTGTTTATTACAATTTTTATGCTTCATTTACAACCTTGTGGCACATTTAAATAACAATGTTATTATGATAAATTTGTTTATATATATATGTGCCATGTAGGTTCCTATATTTTATTTTGTGAATTATTTGCATGTTTGCTTTAACTGATCAACTTTTAGTGTATTATTTAGTGATTTATTTTAGTATTTATGAAGAGCCAGTCTAAATGGCTGTTATTTCCTCTCACAACCGGCAGGGGGCGCGCTTTATAAATCGCATTGATTAACGCGTTTTGGAAAATATTATTTATGTAATTTGTGTTCCGATTTTTTTTCCTCCTGTAACTTTTTTTTTTTTTTTACCTAAACTAGATTTTTATTCCACGTAATTAGTGAGATTGTAAGCATTTAAGAGCAGCCACATTGAGTTTGAACGGCTGTAATGTACACTCATAGCCGGCAGGGGGTGGTCTAATTTAAATAATACGTTGACCGACGAGCTGGACAAAACATTTTCTTTTATTAAAAATACGACAATAATCCGGCAAGTTGTTTATTTTAAGAACTTAAATGAAAGCTTTAGGCGGTTTATGATCAGTATGAAGAGGAGGAGACCGGGGGTTTTTCAGATACGGTGTGACCCGGTTCATCTCGTGGATCAAACACAGGAATTTCCGCTCTTCATCACCGGAGGGTGCGATCAGAAATCGAATTGATCGATGAGCGCTGGAGCCTCATCTATTCCTGCCGTTATTCAGCTGCGTTTCTCCCCAGAAGGGGCCGGTCGGTCTGTGAAAGAGGAAGGAAGGAAGGAAGAGGGTGGGCTTCTTGTCAGGAAAGTAGAGAGAACCTGAGAGGAGTTTGAGATTTTTTTTCAAACGTCTGGAGCTCTGGCAGGACTCGCGCAGGGAAAGGAGGAAGAGGACAAAACTGTGACAAAAAGGACAGAAAATCACATTTTAGAGGAGGGAGAGGAGGGGAAACAACTCGGGAATTATTATTTTTTTAACAGCCAAGAACGGGACAAATTGAGCTGAGCTGCGGGAATGTTACCGGTAAGTTTTTATTTTATTTTTTCATTGATATATTCCACTGTGCTAGCAACAAACTCAGACATAATGAGCATTAAAGCTAAAAAACTAAGTCTATAAAACTAATTTACTGTAAAACTGAGGTAAATGGTTAAAACTGTTAAACATAATTTATTACACGAGTAATTCTACTTTATAAGTGTAAAAATTCACTAGCCCATTCTATTTAAGTTCCCGCCACTGAAAGCTAGTTAGCATTTAGCATGCCTACTTAGAAACAGTATTTTAGCTTAGTGGTTAAAAATGTAAATGCTGTTTTATTATTGCGTTATGTTTAAAATAAATGGTGACATGTAAAAAAATAAAAATAAATAAAGGTTAAGGCTGTGTGGCCAAGGAATGAACCTCAAATTTTTGGGTGCCTCCTTTAGGAGGAAGAAAATTTTTCAGGCCCCTTTTGGCTCAACAAGGCTAAAATCAAGGGAATCAAGTTCAGTTTTAAATATGGGGAGAAATAATTATTTCATAAAACTTTCTACATGGTTGTCAAATGTTCATGTAGTAATTTTGTTTCCCAAAAATGGACATAGTATTTTTGTGACATTTTGTCTATTCTATTTGTAGTATTTTTATTGTTTATTATTAATTTATTGACCCCGGCAGCATGGTGCCACAGTTGGTAGAGCTGTTTCCTCTCAGTGAGAAGGTCGTTGGATCGATACCCGGCCGAGGGCCTTTCTGGGTGGAGTTTGCATGTTTTCTCCAAGTACTCTGGTTTCCTCCTGCAAAACCAAAAACATGCATGTGCTAATTGGTATGGTAACTCTAAATTAGGTGTGAGCGTGTTTAGTTGTTTGTCTCATTTGTCTCTATGCATCCCTTTGGTGAACTTGCGACCTGTCCAGGGTGTACACCGCCTCTCGCACTGTGAATGCTGGATATTGGCACCAGTGACCCCTGTGACCCAAAAAGGAAGAAGCAGGTAAAGATGATGGATGGATGGACATATTTTCCCCCAAACGCTAAAGAGTAGGTTCACATTCATTCTTTACACTGGTAGTGTCCAGTCTGGATCCTGGAGAGCCCTTAACCTACATGGTTCAGATGTTTCTCACACACCTGATTTGAATGGAAGTGTAACAGGCTCCTGCAAAACTTGTGGAGATGCTGAAGAGGTATTTCAACCACCGAATCAGGTGCGTTGCAGCAGGGAAATTACTAAAACATGCAAGACGGTGGTTCTTGAGGACCACAATTGGACACAACTCCTCTACACTGTTAGGTTTGATCCGTCACAGAAACATGTCTGAGTGGAAACATCTGAAGATTGGTTCCACATGCAATTTTTAGGCCCGAAGATAATGTTAAAAAAGAATGATTGCTGCTGTTTTGATCCTTGAATTTCCTGCAAAGGATCAATAAAGTATCCATCAATCATTTGTCCTTCCTATACTGAGAATCACAAAGCTAGTCAATAAATAGATCTTGAACAGCAAAGTTTCTTGCCATTTGTGTTATAATTTTTGCTTCAGCCTTCGCTGGATCCTTGAATTTCCTGCAAAGGATCAATAAAGTATCCATCAATCATTTGTCCTTCCTATACTGAGAATCACAAAGCTAGTCAATAAATAGATCTTGAACAGCAAAGTTTCTTGCCATTTGTGTTATAATTTTTGCTTCAGCCTTCGCTGTCAAACTTTTTCTTTGTGTCTCTGTAGTTATGAACTTTTTTAATTATATATTTTTCTTTTCTATGAGACGTTTTTGTTCCTATGGCTTCGGGTTTGTCACATTATGGACACAAGTTAGCACTTTGAGATTTTCATTAATGAAAAGTGCGTTATAAATTGAATTCATTATTATTATTATTATTACAAGTTCAACTAGACATACAATTAACTTTTTTGTAGTAAAGAGCTTATTTCAGCAATGCTTTGAAAATTTCAGAGCTCAGTGAATATGTATAAATATCTTGTAAACGGTCTATTAAAATAATATAGTCAAGGTGAGTGAAACTGTTTATTATTGTTTTTTTTTTATAAGCATTTGTTTCTGCTGTCTTCATGTGAGAATTTGTTTTATTTTTCATTTTAAGGTTGAAACATGTTCAGTTTTGGACCCCAGAGTATTTTATGTTGTTTATTATGTCAGGAAGTGGCCAACTAGCTCATCCTTCTAATCTCTAATGGTTTCCTGTCAGAAACTTTAGACAGTATTGTTGGCAGTTTTGTTCCTGTGGCACTCGTCCTTCAGAATCACTGGTGATGTTGAAGTCACAGACTGTTCAAAAGACACACGTGATCTCTAGAGGCTGGTGGAGATCTGATGGCCCTAAGGCAGCTAGATCTGTAGGAATGTCCCTGGTTTTCACATTGCTTGACTTATTTTTAGTTTTTACCAAGGCTATACATTGTATGGGATTGGGGTACTTGTAGTACTGACAGTACTTTTTTAATCACTTTAACATGGATGCACTGAAGGTCTAAATTGTACCTGATCTGGTGTTTTTCAGGGTCTTTTTCAAGGCCAAACATCTGTATCTCATTGTCTACACATTCATATTGTCTTTACTTTTGCGTCTCCATCCATCATCTTTTTACCCGGGTCTTCCTCTTCGGGTCACAGGGTCACTGGTGCCCATATCCATCAGTCACTGTACGAGAAGAATGGCACACCCTGGACAGGTATCAAGTCCATGACAGAGCCCTTTTGTAACTCAAGGTTCCATAATAGACTAAAAAAATATGTTGTGAGGTAGGCAGCATGGCTCTGTGGGTGGTTGAGTTGCCTTGAGTTTCTTAAGGTCCTGGATTTGGCTCCTTGGTCTCCCCACTATTGTATATTCAGAGGTGCAATGGTCCTCGAGAGGTCACGAGAGTTTGTCCAACCAGTCTACATGCATTTTGTGTACTTGAAGAAGGCATTCAACCATGTTCGCCTGGGTGAGGGGTGCTTTGAGTGTATGGGATTAGGGTCCAGTTCTATGTACGAATCAGTCCCTAAATGGTGTGAGAGTCTGGTTCACATGCCGTCAGTAAGTCGTACCACTTCAAGTTGACAGTCGGACTCTGCCAGAGCTGCCCATTGTTACGATTCTATTGTTGTTGTACAGCTTGTTGTTCTTGGTGCAGCCAGGAGGCAAAAATGGTGCAGTTCAGTGGTCTCATGATTCTGTCTCTGCTATTTGCAGACGATGTGGCCCTGTGGGCGTCATCGTGCTGTGATCTTCAGTTCTTACCAGAGGGTTTTGAAGCTGAGTGTAAAGCAGCTGGGATGAGGATTAGTACCTCCAAACTGGCCATGGTGCTCAGTCAGAAAAGAATGGATCGTTCACTTGGGGTTGGGATCGATGCTGCTTCAGCAGTATTGCAGACTTTGTGCCAGTCCGAACTCTGGACGGTGACAGAAAGAACGAAAGCTCAGATACAAGCAGTTGAAATGAGTTTTCTCCGCAGGGTAGCTGGACTATTCCTTAGAGATACTGTATAGTGCAAAGTTCAGTGATTCAGGAGCGACTCAAAGTAGAGGCGCTGCTCTTCCACATAGAGAGGAGCCAGCTGAGGTGGTTTGGGCATCTGGTAAGGATGCTCCCTGGGCACCTCTCTAGGAAGATGTCCAATAGACTATATGCCACGGACTCCCGTTCCAGCACTTCCGCATTCATTACCCGGGCAGCGCATTTCCGGTTAGCGGGAATGACACAAACATAAGTGACTAAATACAATTAATAAAACATCTACATACACACCAATAATAACTCTATACACATATAAATCCATATAAATCTATAGCAACGTTTCCCCTACGGATAGCTGCGATAAATTGTCGCCCTAACCCCCACTCGGCGGGGGAACGGAACAGCTGTACCCACCGGTGGGCGGACACAACGGAACTCACTCGTAGTGCCAGTAGCTCGCAGCCGCTTCCCGTTTTGGGTCGTTGTCATAGTCTGCTACTAGGAGCTAACGCTAACAACAACGGCAGTGGATGGGACCCGGAAGTGGCGGACGTGGGTTGTATTTTAACGGAAGTACGTCACCGCCACCCATGTCATATAGTCTATTGGGACGCCGCCGTTTTCACTGTTCACATTTTAACATCTTAAACAATTTAAATCATGCATCGTTATCAGATCTAAATATTGAGACTTGGGAACAAAACTTTTCCAGCTGTCTTTGCAGCTTTTTGCTAAAATGTGATATCAGTGCATGTTTCTGTAGAGTAGGAAGCCCTGCACAAGCGCAGTTAGAGTCTGGAGTTTGAAGATAGTGTAATCCTAAAATTAACAAGCTTTTGTATCCCAGTGTCCCTGCTGTCCTTCCTCTGTCAGTAGCCATTTCTCTTCATCGCCGTTTCTCTCTCTCACACACACATTTGCACAATCTCAGAAAACACTACAGCTCTTTGTGGTTTGGTTTGGCTGCTGTCAGCTGCAGACAAAACACTGAAGATATAGAGACGTGTTTACGGATAAGCGAGGGGAAGACGGAGAGAGAAACAGAAGGAAACTGCTGCCTTGATCTTTGACCTCTTCCTGCCTTTTTGTTTTAATCCCATAATCCAAAAACTCTGGGAGTTGTAACTTTCTTACAACTTGCAGGCATTTTATACGTACTTGTTTAAATTTTCTGTCTTAGGGCAGCCCTTGTTGTGTTACCGTCATAGCTTTGTACGATTCAAAACGATTGTTACAGCAAATGCAAAATAGAGCGTGACATCATCTGCCAACCTCCTCTGTAATTTTAAGTAGCCAACACATATTTTATTGGGCAGAGAGTGTTGCTGCAAAGCTGTCACTACCTTCCTTTTCCAATGACAACAGATAGTGTGTCAGTGCCTATATTTAACATTTGTGAGCATTCACATCATTGGGTGGCAGCTGTTTGAACTGCTGTGTCTCGCCTCTGGACATTTGGGCTGTCAAACACGGACCATACAGAAAAAAAAAACATTCTCAGGCGTTCTACCTTTAATTTTAAACAAATGATTCAACATGACTGGCTCAGTAAGACAACAGAAATAAAATGTAGATTATTGGAGCCATGTGCTACTTTTGTTTTTGAAACTAGGAGTGTTTTTTTTTTAATAACTTGAATAAAATACAGAGCTGTTCTCTTCAATTTTAGGTTTATTGTCCTGGTAAATATAGATTTCTCATGCTGCGTCTCAAATGTGAGAGTTAATTGTGAACTTGAAGCTGAGTTATAGTTTCCACACACTGTTTTTTAAAGATGTGTGTGTTTGGGTGTGATCACATACGGCTGTGGTGTCTAAAACAAACCGTCTTCAGCTGTTACTGTGTCGAACAGCTGCCAACGTTGGAGCTGGTGGCGCTTCTGTGTTAGCCCATGTCGTCTGTTTTCATTTTCATTCATAAACATCAGTCAAAATTAAAACTTTTTCTTCTTCAACTCCAATTCCAGCCTCAAAATGCCGTTTGAAGAGTTCACTCGAGTTTAACTGTCCAGAAAATGCTAAGCTGACAGCTTTTTAATTTACTATTAGTGCTGCTTCATATGTTTCTCCTCATTTGAGCTTGTAAATGTCTGCTGTTTATTATTTGACTGATTAAATCTGCAGTTTTAAAAAAAAAATGGTACCTATTTCCTTCACGCCCACATTATCATATTTACTTTTTCCACAATGCTACATTTACTGAGGAGCAGACTGTTTTTTAATTCAAATTTTATGGGCCTCCATGACCAGCTGCTCCTAATTTCATCAGGCCTGAAGGTTGTTAAGAGCTCAGATGCCTCAGGTTTAAAAAATAAAACGAGTACTATTAGAAAGACAAAACTCCCAAGAAGAGTTAAGACAGAAGTAGAGTGCTAACAGTAGCCTGTTAGCTTGCATGTCATTATGGGAGGAGTATCTCGGTGCCAATCGCTGTCAATAACATGGTCAATGAAATAGAAAACTGGATTATCAAAGTTTTTATTCTTTGCTCTGTGTGAGTGTAGATTTGGACGTGTTGACTTAATTCACATTGTTTAAAGAACTTGGGTAGAAAAGATAAACTCAGAACCATTCCTGTGCACACATAAACAGTGATAACAGACATGGACAAACACTTCCTGTCACGTTTCTTCTTCTATGATTAGTGTGATTGATCGCAGCTCTGAGTGACACACTGACCTTTTCACTCAGTAAAGCTGACTGCAAAGGATTGTGGGGTTTAATTATCAGTCAAGTTCATGCTGTGTTGAAGATTTGGCATGGTGTGTAGTGAACTTTATATGCTAATAAGCATATTTAGTCTGCAGATACACAGTGCATAATAATAATAATAATGTCCCTGTTCTGTTTTCCTTTGAAACGTCCACAGATTTTCAGCCAGCTGAGATCGATGCAGTTAAACAGAGGGTATGTGTGTGTTTGAGCACATGAACCCAACATGTGACCTTGTGTTTTAGTGACGGAGAGGGGAAACAGAAAGGGGGAGGCTCGGCTTGTACTTTGTGCGTCCTTTCTGTGTGAACAATTGTTGCTGCAGTTTATCAGCGCAGCCTTGTACCGGTAATCTCTGCTCTGCAGCTTCACCCCTGCTGCTGGAAGGCTTCGCTCCACACCGCCGTACAAACAATACGCACACACACACACACGTTCAAATATAGATACACCCGCTGAAAGGAAATATCTCCAGCAGATGATATTTCTGCTGAATGCTGCTTTTGATATGGCACTCTAAATGGTTTTTGATACCTTTTCCTAGATGATATTTCTGCTGAATGCTGCTTTTGATATGGCACTCTAAATGGTTTTTGATACCTTTTCTTGTTTTTTTATTTAAATCTTGTCTTTTTCCAGTAATGTCTCCCGAAACCTTTATTATTATTTTATTTTGTCAGGTATTTGCTGTTTTTTTTCACATCAGCATTACTGAAAATTTTAAGCTCATGCTGTATGTTTTTTAAAAACACCGACAGCGAATCTGAAGTGTCACTTCTGTAATAAGATATTTGATGAATAAACACATTATCGTTGACCCTCAGTGACCTGCACGACCCCAGCTCCTGTAATTAAAGTGATAGTTTTGTAGTTTTGACATGGGTTTAATTGGAAAGGATGTGAACAGTTATTATATGACTTGTAGTTTTCTGATCAACCTCATTTGGAGAAATTGTTAAAGGGGACCTCAGATGCATTTTTTACATTTTTATGTTATTTCTGTGTGCTATCTAGACCCTATTCCTTCAATTTAATGCACAAAATAATTCTTAGATAATCAATTATACCCTTTTTAATTCTGCCATTTTTAACTTTCGTTTTGAACGACCGGTTTCTGATAGAAGTTCTGAAGTCCACGCCCTTCAAAGATCTGTTTACGCCCTCTGTAACAGCCAGTATCTGTAATGTGTTGTTGTTTTAAAATTAGCTCTTTTTTTATTACTCATTTGACTTACTGTTAGTGCTAGCTTAAGATAACTTACCGAAACCCGTCTGAGCGCGCCGCAATTTGCTGCTCCTTTTAGCATTAGACCACCCGAATCCGAAGCTAATGTTAGCTTGTTCCTCTTCCGGTTTTCGCCAGCTCCGCTCGGAGACTTTGGGCGTTATCGCTGTTCCAGTCAAGACAACACAAAGTTCACCAAGTGTCTCCCGTAAATTAATCCGTAAGGGGAAGGTCCTCACTGCTGCGAGGCTGCTGCGAGGCTGCAGCAAGGCTGTACAGTTGAAGCTCCGCTCCATGGCGCCGGAAGAGGGTCCCGTCGAACCCGGTCCTTCCGCCTGTGGTCCGCTCGTTTAATTTTTGCCGGCTGCGCGTTGGCAGCGATCGCAAATACACTAAAAATTGAACTAAAACATAAAAATAACAATTATACTTTATTTATAAAGCCATTTAAAAAAACACAGCTGCAACAAAGTGCTGTACACATGAAATTAAGAACATATAAACAAAAGATGAGATGAAATCATGAAAAACAACAGTCATGTGTTTAATACAGAAGTGGGTTGAGCCTAACCAGGTGAGGGGCTGGACTCAGGTTTGAGGTGGGTTGTCCTCGCGCCTGTGACGTCACAGGCGCGATTGACTTCCATTTTATTTCAAAAACGAACCGTTTTCATCACAGTAAAATAAATCTACTTAGAGTAAATAAACCACTGGGTGCATTTTTTTGGCACAAGGACTGTTTTTTTATGAAGTAAATACCCAAAGTTTAGTAAAAAAACATTAAAAAGTGAATTTTGCATGTGTGGTCCCCTTTAAATTATGACCAGATTGATGAGCTAACAACAGCAGCCAAGATCAAATTGGATCGCTACCGTCTTAAAGCAACTTTAATCTAAAAGAAGTTACTGTGATTCACGAGACCTCCGTTTTGTAAACATTTAAATAACATCTAATTTCACATCGCATTATTATTCATTGATAAAAATTGTATTACTGTAAGAGACAGCTAGTTGCTTTTGAAGATAAGTAGATTTAGGGTTTATTATGATCATATGAACTGAAGTGATTCAAAGAGCTATCTATAACAGGTAAGATATTTATTGTTCATAACCCTTCTGAAGAACCCCTCTTGAATAGATCTGTTCGTTTTTTAATCACAGTCAGTGTAATAAAACGTCCTCTTATCCTTCGTTGTCGTCCTCCTCACATTTACTGAAAGACGACTCCCTCGCCGCTCTCCTCCCTCACTGACACACACACCATATATATCACATACACTCTCACCCACTTTCTCTTTATAACATAACTAATTATCTGTTCCAGTCAAGAACACACACACTAATGCACGCCCGCACACACACACTGCTGGGTGTGCGACGGTGGTTTTCCAATGAGGCAGTTTCGGGGGCTGGTGTCCGTTCTGTTGAGAAATCTCAATCTGAGTAACTGCAGGAAACAAAAGAAGAAGAAGTTAAATAGCAGGAAAAATCAAGTAAGTTTAATTAAGATTGATTTTTTTTCTTAATTGCTTACAGTTTTTATAAAGATAAACACTTAAGACATAGTGTTTTTTTTTACTATTTGTGTCACAGCTCTTTTTTGTCAGTACTTTGTCAGTAGACGGTACTGTTGTCAACACAATTTGTCAGATTATTAATACAATCAAAGGCATGTCATGAAAACCGAGGTTAACATTATTTTTGGAGTTGATGGAATAAACTCACTGAGGGACAAACTCCCACATTATTTAATTTTTTTGTCATATTGGTGTGCCCTCAAATTAAAGGTTTGTAATCAGAATTTGTGACTGGATGCCAACCTCCAGGTGTGCTTGTTTACCTAGAAGAACTCGTGACTTGTTGTTTTTGTTGTAAATTTCAATTATGGGAAGAAAAAAACTAATTGGTCATGTGACTCAAGCTTCCTGGTGACCTGCGATGGAGTGAACTCTTTTCAAACTGCCCCATTCAATACACTTCAGTATGCTCTTTAAAAAAAATAAAAATAAATCATATGCTTTTTGAAAAGAACCTTGGAAATGGCTGCATATTATCAATGAACGTAGGTGTGTTTTGTGCTACAGATGAAGAACGATCACAGTCACTCTTTATCTCTTACTTCCTCATTTATTGCTATCTAAAGCTGAAAATAGCAGGCGTCATTACATTTAGAGGCCTTTAACGAGCCACAACTTAATCTGCAGAGTGTGTGTGTGTGTGTGTGTACGTGCCACACTGATAGACAGAAACAAACTGTTCCTATTATGAGTTTGTGTTCAAATGTACAATCAGATCTGCCTGTTTGTACCTCCTAAACTTTTTTATAAACAAATCATGCAGGGTGCCATATTTAAGTTGATATGATAGTTTGCATGAGTCATTTTCTTCACATTGATTGTTCAATCGCCACAGTCAGTGTAATAAAACCTCTTCAGATGATCACCACAGGGAGGGCACATCCTCCATCTCTCTCTGTCTTCTGCATCCTCTGTCCTCACTCCAACTACCTCCATGTCCTCTCTAACTGCATCCATTAATCTTCTCTTTGTCTTTTCCCTGGCAGCTGCATTTCTAACATCCTTCTACCAATATACCCACTGTCCCTCCTCTGGACATGTCCAAACCATCTCAGTCTGGCCTCCCTAACTTTATCTCCCAGTTGTTCAACATGTGCTGTACCTCTGATTATCTCATTCCTGATCTTATCCATCCTTGTCACTCCTAAGGAGAACCTCAGCATCTTCATTTCTGCCACTTCCAGTTCTTTCTCCTGTCTTTTGGTCCATGTGTCTGTCTCCAGTCCATACAATATAGCTGGTCTCACATCTTGTAAACGTTTCCTTAGACCTTTGCTGACACCCTTTTGCTGCAAGTCATTCCTGAAACTTTTCTCCATCCACTCCATCCTGCCTGGTCTCTCTTTTTTTCACCTCTTTACCACATTCCCCATTTTCCTGAACAGTGGACCCCAAGTACGTGAAGTCCTGTACCTTTGTGACCTCTGCTCCTTGTAGCCTCACTGTTCCCCCGGCCTCCCGCTCATTCACACACGTCCTCTAATGCCTTTCATTCCTCTTCTTTCAAGTGCATACCTCCACCTCTCCAAGTTCTCTTCCACATGTTTCCTGTTCCTAGATTGAACTCTTGTATTAGTTTACTTCAACCTGTTTTATCTGCTTTTAACCTGAACATACACATGTCTGTCTTAGTTTCATCCCTGTGGTGGGGATATTAGAAGTACACGTCCTCTTGCCTTCACAATGCTGACACACACACACACACATGCATTTTAGTTTCATAAATGTGTTCTCGACAAAAACATAAAGTTTTTTTTTTAAATTAGGTGAAAGTGTTAGATTTAGCTCATGCATTTTTAGTCTAACTAATTTTGCCGCATAATTGATGTAACTCCTGGAGGTGTTACAGTAAATTACTTCTCTGAATCAATTCACAGGCACTAAAGAGCTGTGAAATAATAGATACACACACACAAACTATTAAAGTAAATGTATAAACAGCAGGGCTGCGAAGTAATCAATGTTCTGTGTTCTCAGTGGGTTCTCTGCATCTTAACATTTTATTCTGTTCAAATGAAACTTGTTAGTGAGGGCAACTGCTTTTAATTTGAGAACTGTTTGTAAAGTCTTATTTTTTTTAAAGTTTTTGTTTAATCTTTAGATTGCCAATTACCGGTACTCTAAAGCATTTTTTTTTTTTTTACATTTATGAGGACCTATTAGTCCGCATTGCACAAATCCCAAACTATTTCCAACTTATTTTTCATGATTTTAGATAGTATGTACAACAATATCGTGTGCAGTTTAAAAAAGCTAACTGTAATTTTTGGCTGTAAATAAGAAACTCAAAGTAGTTACATATGTTTTTTTTTTTTATCTCTGCAAACGCTCTTTTCAGTGATGCTTGATCACATGAACCTCTGCAGTCCTTATGAGGCCACTTTTATCTGACTGACTGATTTGTGTGTGTGTGTTTGTGTGTGTGTGTGTGTGTGTGTTATCCATGCTATAAAAATGCGTTGCTGCACAGTCTCTGTCCATGCCACCAGAGATTACTTCATGCGATCTGGGACAGGTGTGCAGAAAACTGTGGATTAGTGTGCAGTTTGTATTTTATCTGTGTGTGTGTGAGAGTGTGTGTGTTCCTGCGCTCTGTGGACACAACACAGCATGTGAGGAAGAGGAGGAGAAGCGTTCAGATTAAACATGTATCTCTGTCTGTGTATGTGTGTCTGTGCGCTGCTATCCCAGATTACCCTCAATTTATCTTTCGGCTGCTGACACATGATCTGAATGACATCATTGATAACGTTAGCAGTGACATCATCGGTGACGACACAAGATGTCCTTTTCTGATCGCTCTTTTAATCTTTTGTCTGCAGCGTTAGGGGGATCTGATGACGTAACCAATTTCAGGCTGATTGATCACTTCAAAGAATGAGATTTAATGAAGCCGTTACAGCTTTGCAAGATCTTTTAACCTGCTTGTTTCTATGGTTACAGGTGATCCTGACGGTTTACCTCAACGATGCCCAGCAGATGTTAACTGAGGTCCCGGTGACCCCGGTGACCCGAGTGGTTGACGTGGTGGAGTACTGCAAAGAGGCCGGCGAGGGCGAGTGTCACCTGGCTGAAGTATGGAACGGACATGGTGAGTCCAGTTAGCAGGCGAAGAATGAAAACATGAACTCGTGCTAGTTATTATCAAGGCACAATGTGCTTCGTGAGAGAAATGCACAATCATTTAGTGTAGTAATTTAATTCAAAGTTGTTTATTTTTCTTTTGAGTGTTCGTTTTTCTCCTTAACGGTCCCTGCTTTTCTTTTTTTCTGCTACATGCTTCTCGGACATGGCCTCAAATAGATGTTTTCGGTTACACAAAATAAAAATAAAATAAAAAAACGGTGCAAGACGAGGACTAACCTCGCTCGATATTTACTTGAAAAAATAATTAATCTTGCTTTTTATGTAATACAGTATATAAAATTATTTATCTAGAAGTAAACTGGTTCTTTTTCTGTACACAAGTTTTTTGGTAATTAAGTAACCTTATCTATCTACTGTTTGGTATTCAGCAGGTCAGTTTCTGCTTTTTACTATGGAAAACATGAATAATTAGAGAAAAAGAACCAAAAGAGGGCAGCTGCCATTTAGAAAACCATAAGAAATGTGCAGATATTCACTGAAATTCTTCACCAATCTAATAGAACAACTGCACTTTGTGACGACGCTCTGGTCAGTCACATGATTTAATTCATACTGAGGGTAAAACATATACATGTGTTCCTCTTTGTTTGTCTATTTTGGTAAAGTTTTATATTATAATTTCATTTTATCTGTGATATAGTAAACTATGATGTATCCAAACACTGACCAAGTATGACAAGTACTGACAAGATTGATTTTAATCAGTTATTTTATTCAGCTTGCATCCATTCCCCAACTCTTTTCTGTCTTTACTAATTTTATATTTGTGCTTTCCAGTCCTGTTGATCTTGTCCCTGTCATTTTCTTCCTACAGATGTGTAATAAGTTTATGGGCAGCAGGTACTAGATCTGGAATCAGATGAAAGTGGAAGCAGCTCGTTTATTGTCCTGTAGAGCAGCCAGCATCACAGACACTGGATTTGTTGTTGTTTCGCTCTTCTTTCAGCACCTTCACTGAGTCCTGCACTCGCATAACTACTGACATCCTCTGCTTTGAGGATCAGAGTGCATACAGGATTATAATCTGGCATTATATGACAGGATAATCACAGTGTGAACTGGCCTGGAAGCTAATAAACAGTCAGATCCACGGTGCAGCTACAGCTAGTAGAATCAATACGGGACTGAGTGCCTCTTGTTTATTGTGTAACACCGTAAGCTTGAATGGACCGGTCCATCTCCCGCAGACGCATAGAGACCGTCTCATTTAAAACCTGGCCCACATTCATACAAGCATACAACATCTTCTAACAGCGCAGTGTGTTTGTGCAGACCCCTGGTGAGACTGAGCGTCTCTAATGTGTCTCATTGTTAATGGAACATATTAAGGCTGCCGTGTGATAAGAGGTCAGGCCTTAAGGGTTCTATAGGTTTCCTGGTTGGTGTGTTCATGGCAGGATGCACTAATTTTGTCCGAATGATGGACTAAAAAATGTTACTATGAAAATATGGCTGCTGTCACCCCATGAACTTTAGCTTTTCTGTTCTATTCTGAAGAAAGATGTGGCGGTTTTTACATCAGTTGGTCAAAAAGTTGCCAGTTGTGATTTTTAGATTTAAAGAATGTGTTATAGATGTTTTTATATAAGAATCGGGTGCAAATGTTTATATTTTTACTATAGATTGACCCTCAAAGAATGATATTCTAAGAGTATACTATATTACCGGTACATCTTGTAATTTTCTTGACATTGTTTGAATTTCCATATATTTCTTGTTATGTGGGGCTCTTATGTTTTAATATATCACTTTATACAAAGGGCTAGCTGATATTTTTGTTTGTTTTTAAAATGTTTTTTAGCCACACCGCTGTTAGACTTAATTACGCAGAAAATACTAAAACCATCAAGTAGCTACAGGATTTTGAAAAGTATCTCCCGCTGCCCTTAAGTTAAAATGACCCACAAGGCATTGGTCTTTAACATTGAGTCCTCATGGGTCATTTTAACCCAAGGGCAGCTGGAGGGTTTAAAAATTAAAATGTGCTGATTAACAAAGAATAACGAGACAAACTAAAGACATTGATTTATTAGTGACATATCTAGGGATGCACAATATTATCGGCATGGTATCTGTATCAGCGCTAAAGTAAAATATTGGACATCAGCCATTCCATCAAAATAACTCACCGATATAAAAGGCACTGTTTATATCTGTTTATATATGCATGCCGTTGAGTTTAGATTTGTGAAAATTTACAAATTTACACTGTTCGAGTGTTGTCGTTGTGTTAGAGAGAGTAAATGTCATGAATAAATTTGACATTAAACTTAATCCAAGTTGAAGTGTTAAATCATTTTCAGCCCCCATTTTAGCATCTGCATTTGGTAGGCCAAACTGACAAAGACCATGCAGAATAATATAGTATTTTAATTCCACAGCAGAGAAAGCTATGTAGTCTAGGGAAAAAAAAAATTGGTATTGGTATTGGTTATCGGCCAAATAAGTTTTAACATATCGGATATTGGCCAAAAATCCAATATCATGCATCCCTAGACATATCCCTGTCCTTGAACGCACCACAGCGATGTGACGTTATTTAGCGTCAGTTATCTAACAATCATCTTCCTCTGCGTCCTTTCTCAGAGCGCGCCCTCCCTCAGGAGGTGCTGCTGATGGATCTCCTGCAGCAGTGGGGAGCCAGGAGGCCGGAGGTCAGCTTCTACCTCAGACACTGCCCCGCCTGGCCACAAGGTACACCCAAAACCAAACACGTTCACGTCGATCTGTCGAAACCTCTCCTCAGAGAAACTGATCTGAAGGTTGCCTTTAAAGAGACGGTGCAGGAAAGAAAAAACAACAACAAAAAACTCCAATCCAGTGTGAGGTGTAGACGTTAGGTCAGTGACTCGGACAGTAATTATCCTGATAAGACGCTTACAGTTACATAATAAGGCAGAGTGGGCGGAGCTACAAGCGTATACGAACAAACCGTCATAATATTTTGTTTTATACTAATTAACTAAAAGAGTACATTAATGACACTGAGCTTGATGAATTACTTTCTTTCATTTAATTGAAGAACTTGAACCGAAAGGCAGTGAATTGTGGGAAATCTGTCCCTGTTGTAGCCAATGATCGATCTGCTCCGTGTGTGGGTGGGAAAAGCTCACCACCTGCTGCTGCGCTTCCTTCTTACACATCAGTCGTTAAAACACAATCATCATTCATTAGAATCTCATCATCATGTTTCAGTGAACAGTTAGGGATGAATTAATGCATTCAATTGAGTTTGGTCATCTTTTTGTCTGCATCTGAACCAGTCCTGAAGTTGTGCCACGCGCGTGTCCTCATTCCCATCACACGTTCAGCTGACAGTAAACAGATCTGAGATGCAGTCTCACATCATTTGCCTGCAGCTCTGTAATAGCTTTAACGCGAGCTGGAATAAGATGAAAAGCGCAGCAGCTCATTTTGTTGCCTGCAGTGGAGAGAAGAGAGACGGCTTCTCTCCCTCGGGTTCCCCTGCCTCTGAAGTATGGATGTGTTTTTAAACGGCATGTGATATCTTAACGTCTGACAGGCTGGCTAATGCATCACCCTGAAGCTTCCTGCTCTTTACCTGCTAGCTTATATTTGGCTTCTTATCTAAATTTCATGAAACGTCTTATTAAAGCAGTAATTTATTCTCTGTGGACCAGATCATTATAAAATATTACCTCCTTGTGCTAATTTGCCAGGATTTGTGTCTTCTGTGACTTATTGAAGAGGTCTGCACCTCCCACACAGAGGCGCCGCTTTCCTCCTGCAGAAGAAATCTGCACGACTGCTCAGATTACGAGTTTTTCAGTGGAGAGCAAACTGAAACTGTTCTCATCAGGATGGGACAGACACCCTCCTCGGTTAATCATATATCACTTCCTGTTTGGTTCCTGCTTTGGGAATGACTTTGTTTCACTTTTTAGCATTTAAAACATCTCAAAACTTGTAATAGAAAGCAATTTGTGTTGTTGTTTTTATCTCTGTATTATTCTCTCTATTGTGCCAACTATAAATAGCATTTTAAATCTACCCTGACCAGACAGTTTGAATCTGAGCTAATCCTATGCAGCTCCAAGTTTCCCCTTCAGTCAGTGCAGAGTAATTGAGCTGCTAAGTCTTGGTTTAAAACCAACGCACGGCTGTAGTGGCGTCACGCTGACCTGATACAAAGAAGACTAAAATAATGAGCTGCTGCGCTTTTATCTCAAACTCTGCTGCACGTTAAACTCAATGCAGAGCCGAGGAGTCGCAGAACTTCATCACCCAGAGTTTACTCTAAGATCATTTTATGCTGACAGTAATGGAGGTATAGCAGTTGAACCTTGATATCAAGAGATATAAGAGTATGTGTTGTGAATGGCTTTCAGCTACTACCACACCAAGTTTCAGCTCAGTATTTGAAACTGACTGTCATTTTTATATCTGCTATTAGCGGATGATGTGGTTCTGTTATTCATTTTATTTATTTATTTAAGTTAGGACAATGCATATTAATCAACATAACAGCAGTTAGCATCAATGTAAATATGCCGGAGTTAGCACAATAGCTAATTTTCATCCGTTGTCCTAAGGCATCCCAGACGCATCACATTTAGACGCATTTATCACTGGAGCGGTTCGCAGCCGAGTGTGATGCGTCTGGGATGATAATCGGCGTCAAAATACGTCTAGTGGATCATGAGATATTTTGCTCATAAATGCATGAAAACATTCATAGAAATCCCTACATGATAAAGGATACAGGTCAGCTGTAAAACTAAAATAAAACCAAGACTTTTATAATCAGTATTTTCACTGAACAAGTTGTTTACAGTATATTTGATGTGTTTTCATGCTGAAGGCTGGACAGTTGATTAAAGTCTTGCTCCTCTTCCTGTCGGTGTCAGTCACATGTTTATCAGGTCACATGACTCAACAGGCCTGCATTCACTTTAATACATTTCACATCCCTACTCGCTTCTTTGTTTTCAGGAAATCAGCAGCTTTCAGATCAGAGCTGGACTACAGAAGCAGCAGAGAGCGGCAGTGATAAGGTCAGTCCAAGCTTACATTACTATGTTTTTTTTAAACGTCAGTGATATTCTCAAATATATTTTTACTACCAGCTACAGTAAAAAAAAAGTACAGATTCAGCCAGACTTTGAAGATCTTAATCAAGAACAAGATGTAAATTTCAAGAAAAGACAAATTTTCTGACAGTATAATTAATAAGGTAGAGAGGCTGCAGAGCAGAACTGAAAACAAAAACGAAATTGTGTTAACAACAAATTGTGTGTGTTTTCTTGTGCTTTTTGAAACACTGCTGTGTTTGATAAGTGTTTCTGGAAACATGGATGTGCAGCTTCGGCTCTGTGAGGTTCACCTTTTGAAACCTTCTCCCAAACACAACAGGATTAAATCTTTGTTTTGACTGTAAACTTTGAGTTTTATTGTACAAACCGGATTCCAAAAAAGTTGGGACACTAAACAAATTGTGAATATAACAACTGAATGCAATGATGTGGAGATGGCAAATGTCAATATTTTATTCGTAATAGAACATAGATGACATCAAAAGTTTAATCTGAGTAAATTCGTTCAACCTTTATTTAGTCAGGTTAATCTCATTGAGCCTCGAGGACTCATTTACAAGAGGGACCTGTAATTTTAACATTTTAAAGGAAAAATTGTTGATTCAAAATTTCACAGTGTCAACAAATCCCCAAAAAGTTGGAACAAGTAGCAATAAGAGAGAGTCAGAGTCAGAGAGTCTTTATTGTCATTTGCACCGCATGTGGTACATGTGATGAAAACGAGATTATGTACACGGGGTCCCAGTTACATCCAACAACAAATGCAAGAGAAAAAAAGAAAAAGAACAGTAATAACATCTAGGATAACTAAGAAAAACATCAACTAGTAATACACTAAGCCCTAATGTAGTAGAAAAACATCATTATAAAGTGGCTGGAAAAAGGAAATTGAGCATATAACGAACAGCTGGAAGACCAATTAACACTACTTAATTAGGTCAATTGACAACATGATTGGGTATAAAAAGAGCTTCTCAGAGTGTCAGTGTCTCTCAGAAGCCAAGATGGTAAGAGGATCACCAATTCCACCATTGTTGCACAGAAAGATAGTGCAGCAATACCAGAATGGTGTTACCCAGCGTAAAATAGCAAAGACTTTTAAGTTATCATCATCAACCGTGCATAACATCATCAAAAGATTCAGAGAATCTGGAACAATCGCTGTGCGTAAGGGTCAAGGCCGTAAAACTCTACTGGATGCTCGTGATCTCCGGGCCCTTAAACGTCACTGCACCTCAAACAGGAATGCCACTGTCAAGGAAATAACAGAATGGGCTCAGGAATACTTCCAGAAAGCATTGTCAGTGAACACAATCCACCGTGCCATCCACCGTTGCCAGCTGAAACTCTACAGTGCAAAGAGGAAGCCATTTCTAAGCAAGCTCCACAAGCTCAGACGTTTGCACTGGGCCAGGGGTCATTTAAAATGGAGTGTGGCAAAATGGAAGACTGTTCTGTGGTCAGATGAGTCACGATTTGAAGTTCTTTATGGAACACTGGGACACCATGTCATCCGGACCAGAGAGGACAAGGATAGCCCAAGTTGTTATCAACGCTCCGTTCAGAAGCCTGCATCACTGATGGTATGGGGTTGCATGAGCGCTTGTGGCATGGGCAGCTTGCATGTCTGGAAAGGCACCATTAATGCAGAGAACTATGTTCAGGTTCTAGAACAACATATGCTCCATCTAGACGTCATCTCTTTCAGGGAAGACCCTGCATTTTTCAACAAGATAATGCCAGACCACATTCTGCAGCAATCACAACATCATGGCTACGTAGGAGAAGGATCCGGTACTGAAATGTCCAGCCTGCAGTCCAGATCTTTCACCTATAGAGAACATTTGGTGCATCATAAAGAGGAAGGTGCAACAAAGAAGGCCCAAGACGATTGAACAGTTAGAGGCCTGTATTAGACATGAATGGGAGAGCATTCCTATTTCTAAACTTGAGAAACTGGTCTCCTCTGTCCCCAGACGTCTGTTGAGTGTTGTAAGAAGAAGGGGGGATGCCACACAGTGGTAAAAATGGACTTGTCCCAACTTTTTTGGGATTTGTTGACGCCATGAAATTTTGAAACAACATATTTTTCCCTTAAAATGATACATTCTCTCAGTTTAAACTTTTGATCTGTGATTTGTGTTCTATTCTGAATAAAATATTAGATGTTGGCACCTCCACATCATTGCATTCAGTTTTTATTCACAATTTGTTTAGTGTCCCAACTTTTTTGGAATCCGGTTTGTAGATATATGAAGACCTTAATTTGCTTTCAGTCAAAAAGATTAAAATACTCCTTTAAGCTGTTTGCAGTGTTTCCAGACAGCTATAAAAAAAGTTTAAACGAGCAAAAGCTGCAGTTGCTAATGAAAAATTGAAGGCTCAGCATTCTTTGAACAAATACGACAGATAATGCAATATTTGTTGTGATCTTACCGTACATGATCTGTTAGCAGTTGAACTATGTGTTTTGAATGACTCTCAGCTACTACTACTCCAGATTTTACCTCAATATCTGTAAAATGTCACTCGGGCATAGCCATTTTTGTAAGGTCACTTAGTTGTGGCGTCCATCTTGAATCAGGTTGACTTCACAAGTTATTCAGTTGTGCAATCAGTCAGTGCTCTGAGTATAATTTGGGGATCAGTCTCAGCTACTACCACACTAAACCTGAGCTCATTATCTTTAAAGCTGTGTAAGTTATTTCCATTTTTGTGTTTTAAAAGTTCACTTTGCTGAACCAGGTTGACTCTAAAAGCTAAACAACTACACGCCAACCTATTGATCACTGTCTAAAAGTTTCATTGAAGTCTGTTCAGCAATTCATGAGATATTTTGCTAACAGACACACAAACTCACGGACACAAACAGAAATCGCTCATTCAGTATTTGGCGTTTGTTTTCAAACCCTAAAAATAGTTTTGTGACCACATGAGTGTTTGTGTGTAACCCAAGATTTTCACCGTTTGTGTGTCGACTGGCGGATTAAATCACGGGATTAGTGAAGGTGATGATTATCCTGCTCCTACAGAAACAAACAAACAACGCAGGTTTATTCATTCCACAATTTGTTTTTCTTACTCACACAGTATTGACTCATACTGTAAAAAAAAGCAGCTGACCTCCTCACTGTTTGTATCTGTTTTTAAGCATCCTAGTCACATATTTAACCCCAGACCAGACATGAGGCCTGTGGTTACCTCGTTCAGCCAGTCTCGTGTGTGCGTGCGTGTGTGTGTGCGTGCGTGCATTGGTACCGTTAGTCAGCCAGTGTGTGTGTTGGTCAGTCAGTGAAGGTAGGATTAGCTTGGTCCCATGACATAACCAGGCTAAGAGGATTGTTGGCTGGCCACACAGCTCCTCCTCCTCCTTCCTCGTCTCCTCTTCCTCTCACCTTGTCCACTTCTTTACACTTGTCTCGACGTCTTTCTTCGTTCTCGACTTCTTCGTTCAACTAAACAAAGACTTACAGGCAGGAGAGGCGCTCGGGGGTGAGTTTAAGACTTTTATTTATTTATTTATCTTCACAATGTGGGCGTTGGAAGCAACAAAAAGTTTATTTACTTCACACTAGTCTGTCTTTTCACTTACTATAAACAATAAAGTAGCAAAACAAAAATGCAAGAACTAAACGTAGAAATCTCTTTGCCACTTTCTTACCTCTCTAAACTTATAAATTAAATTCTTTCACGTTGGTCTTGATTTAAACCACACACCAGTGTCAGACTTTGTGTGTTACACGACGTAATGTCATTGGAGCTTCCGTAGATGGTCACGCTGGAGAGTTTCCCATAGTGAAAGACCGAACAAAGTTAGAACAAGAACACAGTGTTGCTTACATCATGTGAAGACTGGCCGGGTGGCGCTTTTTTTTTTTGGACCATGTGTCTTTGGGTTTTTGTGACTGTGGGGAATCCAGCACCACGTAATCACATCCAAAAGTTCTCACTTTTTTCCACATCAGGTGTCGAGCGTTTCCACAGATCGACTGCGATGACAGACTTCATCTTTTACTTCAATAAGTCTAAGCTTCTAGACTTTTAAAAACAAAGCACTTAATTCTTAGATATTCAGTGAAAAACAGGAGACATAAAAGAAGCAAAGTCTTTTCCAAGCTGTTCATTGTAGACTTCAGCGATCAGAATCAACATGTTTCACAATTGTAATTAAAATCTGCAATCACTGCATCTCTAATTCATACGTATTAACTGATCTTCAATGCCCAGGAGGAAAGACATCCGAAGTGACTTTTGAGAACTGTTGCTGCCATTAATCAGTGACAAGGTTAAAGGTAATTTTTTGGAGCCAATCATTCTACTGTATAGAGAAAGACAATTCACAAGTGGAAACATTCTAAGACCTCTGATGATCTTACTAGGAGTAAACATCTTGGAAGATTCAAGAAAAATCAACAATTTAATTGACTCACAAGGTATTTTTAATATTTTAAATAATGGTTAAGAATTTTAGCTTATTACATTTCTAAGAATTTTTGTTTTTAAGCGAAAATAGAGGCTCCTTACCAACTAACGTTGGAACAGTTTGTATAGATAGTTAACATTAAAAATACTGTAAAAAATAAATATATAAAACAACACCATTTTTTTCACATACACTATCACAGAAAACACCTGCCTAATCCTGCTGCCAAAACACCTCTGACCCAAATTATGGGTGTAGGCCCTTTGAGGTTGTGATGTGATTTCTTGCTTTTCTGTTTTGGGCATGTTACTGACCTGGATAATAATCAGGATGAAGCACACTTTCAGTGTTTGTTGCCGTTTATAGCGGCGCTGCTGCAGTTCTCCTCTCAAACAGTAGGTGTCACTTATGAGAAAATTTTGCCGGTTAACGGCAGGAAGAAGTGCGCTCAAAAAAATCTATTGGAAATTAATTTTTATGTAAATATAACTAAACCTTTTTCAGTGTTTTTCTTATTACGTTTGTAGAATCAAACCTGATCTAGACTTTTCAGCTAATAATTAAAGTACTTTCAAAAATGTATACTTTTTTCCTGCTGTTTCTGCTTCATGGCTTCTTGCGGCAATACTAGACACATAAACGAGGGCGATTTAATGAGCTGCAACAAAAACAAAGTAGGTTGTAAAATTTACTGAAACGCATGTTTCAGTCTGAAAAAAAAAAGAACTTGAAATTGAATGGATTTGTCATGCATTAACACTATTATTGATAAAGTGGGGGTATGTGAGGTATTTTGTCCCACCAATAACGCCATATTTCCACCTTGCATTACATGTTCTGTGAAGTTCTTCCACCTTGCACAATTTACGTTTGACCTCTTTTGAACAGGAAGTCTATACGTGGAAATAAAACAAGATTAAATGCAAGTGGTGCAACTTGATCCACGTGTTCAAAGTAAATTAGTAGTAAAATTACTTCTATACAGTATATAGTAATAGATGGACGTATGTATGTAGATGTTTTTCAGGTTGTCGTTCCCCTCTCTGACACACCCTTTACCCGTAACTCAACTCCTTCCATCTGCATGTGAGAGCGCAGCAGAGTATTAAGACCACAAGTCTGTCTTTGAATATGTCAGTTTTTGTGTTGTTCTAGATTAAGATGAATGTTGTCACCACTTTAAACTTGTGGTAGTCTTGAGTTCAGAGACGTCGGCAGACTTCACACACTACGTTTGACACGTGATAGTCCTGATGAGTTCGCTCACATGAATGAAGACTTTCGGCTGACATGTTTCTTTTTGTTTCATCTTGGTTTTACCCGAGGACGCCGTTGGTAGACGGGCTGTCTTCTGTAAGATCAAAGATTAAATCGGTCAATTTAGAGGACGGCGCTTGTAACCATCAGGCCTCCCTGAGCAGGGGGTTATGGGAGTTTTCTCCTTTTGTCCAGTTGAAGCATCAGAAATGTCTGAAGGCTGTTATTGTAGCTCACAAGGAATATTTTTACTGGAGACGCACAGCAGATGTGAAGATCTGATCACTAAGTAAGTCATGTGTTTCAGATTATAGTTACAACAAAAGGCGGCACGAGAGAGAAGCTGTGGTTGTAAGACGTTGAGCTGCCTGTCTCGGTTTATTCTGTCTGGTGTCTTTCATTTCTTTTAGTTTGCAAAGTGACAAAACTTTAAATCTGCATCCAAAACAGACATTTTCATCATCATAAGTGCTTCGTTGTATAAGAGACAAAATGGAATAACTGATAAAAACCTTTAAAGCTTCTTTTGTAGCTGTTCACAAGTGTGGAAACAAGAATGAAACAGTTATAGCACATACAAGAGCTTTAAGAGTGGAGAACTAGAATAATGCTGCATCTTTGATCATCAGAAGCTCATATATTCTGACAGTCAGGACGAAGCAGACGCCAAGAAACGAAAACAAACAACGCGCCAATCATTTGCATAAAATCTGCAAGGGGGCTCGTTTTTTAAAAAAAAATTTACAGATCAAAGAAAACCGGAGCACTAACACAACATCTAGAGTCTAGACAGAAGGTGACGAGTACCAACACAAAACACAAAACGTGTGTAGTACGGGCCTAAAATAAAACTACAAATGTTTTATTGAGCACATTATGGGATCTTTAATATTATTAAAGTATTAGAAGTGGAGTGAAGTTTATCTGACGTATTATTTCACATGTCATGGAACTTATTTTGTTTTTTGGGGTTTGAATGTGATTTTAAAGTGATTCCAAATTATCTACAGATCTGTTTTGATCTTTGCCTATAAACAGACTCTAAATCGTAACCGCAGCATTTTAACCTCGTGTGTTAAACAACGGTACATCAAGCTCAAAATGTTTATTATTATTCTATAGGCGCCTCTCTGCAGACTTTTTTGTTTTGTCGTCCTGTTTAACAACTTGACAGAATGCTGCTAACTGAAGAAAATAAAAAGCTGTCGTTAATACAACTTGTTTTTCATCTTAACTTGAGTTTCAAATAGGATTTGCTTTTATATTAAGCTTTTAAACAAGCGAAGAGAGAGATTAGTAATGGATCTCACATTTCAGCATAAAACGATTGAACTTTAGTGGATTAAATTCTGGAGATGATTTACATTTAGTCCTCTTTTGTTTATTAGCTGCCATCATTTGTGACTTTCCCATATATCTTTGCAACTTTAAACAACCTCTGTCCCTGACATGCAGTTTTTCTCTGTTTTATATTCACAAAACACCAGTTTTAAACCTCTTTTGTGAGGTTTACTCTCTGAACAGTCTGGCCTTTCTAGGACAGCAGCACTGGCAGAAATTAATGTCAGCGTTTTGTCCTGGTTGTGCGTTTGTGTGAGAGAAATACGTGACGCAGCAGTCACATGCCATGTGTCTGTGTGTGGAGAGAAGCAGGATGAAATGTGACGCAGCAGGACGTTGATATCTGAGCCCACATGCTGGTCTCTTTCAGGAACGTGGGTCTCCCGGCGTCTTCTCATTCTGCACATCTGGAGGGGCTGATCTGCACCTCTAGAGGGGCTGAGAGCAGCTCGAGCCCCGTCAGGCTGTGGTGCAGTGATTTCACTTCTGAGAGAAAGTGGTAGAAAGAAAAAAGGGAGGTGCGAGGAGGGGGAAAGGGGGAGAAGAGGGGGTGTCGCTGCAGCAAAAAGCCAACTGCAGAGGGATGATAGGACTGAGGGAAAGAGAGATGAAGGAAAAGTAGAAGATGAAGAAAAATCATTAAATAATGACTTTCTTTTAGTGTTTTTCTACTCGTTTAAAAGCCTGTGCTCTGTATTACCCGAATGCAGAGTCACGTTAAGGGTTTTTACTCTCTCCATACAAGATCTCAGTAAATGAGTAAGTTTGTATGAGAGAGAGCATCGGGCGGGGGGAGTGTGTGTGCTGGAGTCGTGAAGAGCCGGAGTGGTAAATCTCAGCACATCACCAGACGGACGGGAGGGAAAGTTGTGATAAGGATCACTCTGATCCCCCCCATCTCTTCTTAAAGTCTTCCAGCCGCCCGGCATCGTCTTCCTCCCTGAGCTCGTGAAGGTCCGGCGGATCTCTGCGAGGCTGCGGTCATGGAGTGGAACGAGGTGGATTTGGTGCAGGAGTTTACAGTTGAAGGACAATGCAGCAAAATTAAAGTGCGCTCCTGCAGGATCACATGGGACAGCCTGCAGGTAAATACAGCACAGATTTAACGCCAGCGTGTCTCATGTCCTCCAGCGTGTCTCATGTCCTCCAGCGTGTCTCATGTCCTCCAGCGTGATGGGCAGCAGGATTCATACATGACCTAAGCAGGAGTCAGGTGGATTTTTAACTTTTTTAGTGTCTGTAGGATGCGTGTTGTCACTGAAAACGTCACAGAGGTGGGATAGGAAATTTTAGAGGATATAAACTTCATCAAATTTAAATCACTAAGTTATCATTTATCATATTTTTTTGGTGGGGTATTCCTAAAAATAAGTCCCATAAGCTTTATAAATTATGGGAATGGTAATAAGTTATAAAATTATTTACTACATAGATAACTAGTGCTATACTTATTCCTTGGTGGAGCCAAGATTTGCTTAGTCGTATTCATTTACCAGCAGTATTGTGTATTTTTTTTTGATTAAATATAAAGACAATAGGTTTAAATATGCAGCCTCTACAAGTCATTTCAAAGGAACGTATGAAAGCTGTAAGCAATCTGAAGTAACCACTGCAGAGACTCTTAACTCATGTTTTCTATTTTCCACATAAAATAAACGAATCAAGAAATAAATAAGAAAAGTCTGACGACAGATAAAAGCTGAATCCCCTTGATTTTGACTTTCCCTCTGGCTCTTATTTTGAAGCCCCACGCAATAGTGTTTTACTCACCCCTTTAACCCTCCTGCTGTCTTTGGGTCAGAACGACCCCTGAGGCCTCGGTTTTAAGAAGCTCCTCATTAGTTTTTGAGACTTTCTGTGTAATGCATCACCCAGACTCGTCACCAGGCTGTTTCCTTTTATTTTTAAACTAAACGTGGCCCAGATTTACTAAAAATCAGCATGTGCTGTTTTTTCTACACTTTTTGGTGATGGTGGATGCAAACCATCTTTGCTGCATCATAATGTTTCCTCCCAAAGCAAATAGAAATAATTATGTAACTGCAAACAGATACATCAGTCCAGCAGGTGTGAACAATTTGCACAATTTTTGTGTCAGAACTTAGTTAATATTGCTCCGTAATCTAAATATATTTTGTTCACCAAAGTTCATGCTCAATAATCTAGGTTAAAAAAAAATCCAACAATGTTCAGGTCTTTTTTTTTTTTTTCCTGAGACTTTTCGTCTTTCATCCGAAGGACTTCTTCAATCTGAGGAGCCACCAAACAAACAGAGTCCCACAAGCAACACATTCCCATAATGTAATAAAATGGTTTGCTGGTGATAAGATGGGGTCCAAACACTCTGGGGGCATCTTTATTCCACTATGGGTGTGTGTTGCTTGTGGGACTCAATTTGTTTGGTGGCTCCTCAGATTGAAGAAGTCCTTTGGATGAAGTAATAATAATAACAATTAATTTAATTTTTAATGCACTTTTCATTAATAAAAATCTCAAAGTGCTACAAAGTGCAACAAAAGCAAAAATCAAATAGAACAAGTGATAAAATCAAGTAAAATCAATAATAATATCAACTAAGATCAAAGATAAAATCATGTGGAGGCAGAATAGGCTTGCTTAAAAAGAAAAGTCTTTAAGCCGTTTTTAAAGTCAACCAGTGACTGTGGAGCTCTCAGGTAGTCAGGGAGGGAGTTCCATAGGTGGGGGGCAGCCACACAGAATGCCCGGTCTCCCATGGTCCTTAATTTGGTTTGTGGAATGTGAAGTAGATTACTGTTCTGTGATCGTAGAGACCGGGTGGATGAATATGGTGCAAGAATGTCCTTTAGATAGTCAGGTGAAGTTCCGTGTAAGCATTGGTGTGTAATGAGAGCAGTTTTGTACTGAATTCTGTAGGTGACAGGAAGCCAATGGAGGTTATGGAGAATGGGTGTAATATGTTCAAATTTACGAGCTCTCAATAAAATCCTTGCTGCACTGTTTTGAATATATTGAAGCTTCTGAAGATTTTTGCCAGGGATTCCAATAAACAGGGAGTTGCAGTAGTCGAGCCTGGAGGAGACAAAGGCATGGACGAGTTTCTCAGCATCAGAAAAAGTCAGAGATGGGCGAAGTCTGGAGATGTTTCGAAGATGGAAGAAGCAGGTTTTAAACAGATGCTTAATGTGATTTTCAAATGTAAGATGAGAGTCCATTTTTATTCCAAGATTTGTAACAGAGGTGGAGAGGGGGATGTCTTGACCAGAGAAGGAGATTGTTGTTAAAGTTGATGTTTGTATCTGGTGAGGGGTGCCAATCATTATGGCCTCAGTCTTGGAGCAGTTTAATTGAAGAAAGTTCTGATTCATCCATGCCCTTATTTCCTCCAGGCAGGTAGAGAGGGCAGTGAGTGAAGATGGAGATGGGGATGATGAGGATGCTCCAGTCCTGATGTAAAGCTGTGTATCGTCGGCATAGCAGTGAAAAGAAATGTTGAACTGATTAATAATTTGACCTAAAGGCAGCATGTAAAGGGAAAACAGCAGGGGCCCCAGAACTGACCCTTGAGGGACACCACAGGAGACACCGACTGTCTGGGAAGTGGCATTGCCAAGACTAACACATTCCAGCCTATTGGAGAGGAAAGATTTGAACCAGTCCAGGACAGTGTCACAGAGACCGACCTCCACATGAAGACGGTGGAGGAGGATACTATGGTCCACAGTGTCGAAAGCTGCAGTGAGGTCAAGGAGGACAAGGATGGAGGGAGAACCAGTGTCAGCAGCCATGAGGACATCATTGGTAACTCTCAGCAATGCAGTCTCAGTACTGTGAGCTACTCTGAATCCAGACTGGAACTTCTCATACAGAGAGTGTTGCTGTAGGTGGTCCTGCAGCTGAGCAGCAACTGCTTTTTCCAGCACTTTAGACAGAAATGGGAGGTGGGAAATTGGGCGGTAATTAGAAAAAATGTCGGGATCCAAATTAGATTTTTTCAGAAGAGGCCTAATGATGGCAGTTTTTAGAGGCAGTGGAACATGACCAGATTGTAGAGACTTATTTATTATTTGTGTGATTAATGGGCTAATTGCAGAGTGATTGGATTTTATGAGAGACGAGGGGAAGGGATCCAGGGCACAGGATGAAGGCTTCATTTTCTTGATGATGGACTCCACCTCACTCTGAACAATTTCATCAAAGCTGCTCAGGGACCCAGAATGCAGATGGGTAGATGGCAAACGAAAATCAGGGATGTTGTGGAGCTGAGTACACTGCATTTCAGCAAAAAATAATAAGAAAGAAAGAAAGAAAGAAACCATCCAGATGGCCTGATTGAACATTGTTGGATTTTTACATAGATTACCGAGCATGAACTCTGGTGTTTTGAACCACTTTGACATGGCTGCCACAGAGGAGTTGGGGGAGAGGTCAGGCCCCAGAGGCCATCTTATCACCAGCAAACAGTTTTTTCCCACTATGGGAGTGTGTTGCTTGTGGAACTCAGTTTGTTTGATGGCTTCTCAGACTGAAGGAGTCCTTTGGATGAAAGACGAAAAGTCTCAGCAAAAAAAGAAACCATCCAGATGGCCTGACTGAACATTGTTGGATGATATTTTGTTACAAACAGTCACAAAAGTGACAAAGTAAAATGTTTTGTTGGTCTTAGAAGATGGAGAACAGAGGGGCTTTTTAAAACTAACATTGTATTCAAGAAGGAACCTGGATGGTATTTCTACATTTATAAGACATTGGGCCTCATGCACGAACCGTTCGTACGCACAGATTTGTTCTTAAACTGTGCGTACGAGTGATTTAGGTTCATTTGTGGCATTCAACAATGTTTTCGTATCCTACGATTTTTTTCAGATACGAACAAAATTTACGAGTGGTCCGGACCTGTCGTATATTTTAGGAGCGTCAGTCTGCTGTCATCCAGACGGAATTTCTCCACTAATAACTTCATATTTCGTTATTTAGAAAATATTTAGAGTTTAAAAAAGTCACGCACCACAATTGTTTTTGACAATAGGTTCTGTTTGAAGTCGAATTATAATTTTAAATGTAATAATGACTAACGGATTAAAGTATTTAAATTAAAATCAATTTGTTATCAATGCCGTTTTCTAACACTACAATATTAATATGAAGATCTCAAACTGAAACCAACTTAAATTATGAATTAATTTAAGTTTAATTTGTCTCGGTAACGCAGACTTCGGTAACGCAGACTTTACATTGACCTCCTCCTGTCGCAGTCATAGATCTCAGATAGCTCAATGAGAAGAGCGTTGCGTCGCAGTTCCGAACCTTATGGGTTCAATTCCCACATGGGACAACGTTTTTTTTTTTCTCCTTTTAATTCATTCCAGATTTAAAAAACACAAGAAAACTATTTACAATACAACAAGAAATGAAGCATAAAGTCTTTTTAATCTGGAATGAATAAATAATCTAAAGAAAGAAGGAAAAAAAACCAATAATAATAATAATAATAAATTCAATTTATAACGCACTTTTCATTACTGAAAATCTCAAAGTGCTACACATATATTGAATGCTACACACATTCATAAACCGGTGGCGGCAGACTACCATGCAAGGTGCTTTCCAGTCCTACCGGGAGCAACTCAGGGTTAAGTGTCTTGCCCAAGGACACAACGACACATGGTGCGGGTCCCGGGAGTCGAACCGCCAACTTTCCGATCGGGAGACGACTGCCATTTCCGATCGGGAGACGACTGCCATTACCACTACACCACGGCCGCCCCACTATTTCCCACAAATAGTCATACCTTGTGGGAATCGAACCCACGAGGTCTCGATAAGGTTAGGAGCATCTAACGGCGCACTGCTTTACCCAGTAAGCCACCAGGACGCATGCATATTTTAAGGTCCACATTTATTATAAACAAACATTCTTTGGCTTTAGTTGGTCATTTACTCCCATGAGTGACGCTGCTAATAAGGACAGATTTTCTTTTCTCGATCAAGGAGAGCAGAACTTCAATCTCCGCACCTGTACAGTTCTTCTTTTTATTTTTCGCTGTCATTTTATGAACGGACCGTCCTGCTGTCAGAGGCAGGAAACGTAGCCTTATATGGTGTTTTGAGGGGTGGGGATTATGTAAATAACCTCTCCGCGTGCACGCGCAGGTTGATAGAACAGGTGGGATTCATCATATTTGCGCAGCCATTTACACACTTTTCCTGAGGATAGAAGAGTTTGTTGAATCTGACGTGGCATGTTCGTACGAACGTTTCGTACGAACAAAAGTAGGAGAAATTTAGGATAAAAATACGAACATGTTCGTGCATGAGGCCCAATGTTTGCCACATAATAATATGAAAATGAGTCCTTGATGTCTCTTCCTGACTAAAGGGTACTTGATGTTCTTGTGTTTGTGTACCTGCAGTGAACATGGGATGCTACGATAATATTTTCACAATATGAGCTCTGTATGTGAAGTATCTGTTAAAATATTTTATAATCGTAAAGCTTTGCGCTCTGAAATTAAACAGCACCACCAGCTGAATTTTACACACTTTTTTTTTGGACAATTTGTAGATTTAAAAATATTTGACCCTCCTTACTGGAAGAAAGGATAAATTATAAATTTCCTAGCATGAATGCTATTCCAACAGTGCAGAGGATTGCACCACTTTGTTTCTTTTGAGACAGTTACCACCAGCTCTCAGGAGGCGGTAAATATTTTGACACTGGCTGTGTCACAAACGGCGCTGGTCTTTGAACATCAAATGCTTTCATCCCTGTCAGTTGTATATGTAGATACAGGTGGGCTTTCCTCCTTATTAATACATGAAACCTCATTCAGATGTGAACAAACTGCACTGGTCGCTAAGGCAGCACAGTTTGAGGTGCACATCTCCCTTTGTGAGGCCTTTGTTAATTTTGATAAATGCACAAAAACCTAATTTGAGCCTCTTCATGATTATTACGCTGCTTTACACTAAAACAAATATTTAAATACCGACTTCCTTGAATGTTGCTTTCTGAAAGCTAAACCCCTGTACCGGTAAATACATGAGCATCAAGGCCAAACGCAAAGATCATTGAGCTCACAGCCTCTCAGGTGGAAATTTATGTGGATAATAAATATCAGAGCTGACTTTGTGACGGGCGCTGGGCTGTTGGACATCAGCCCTATAGTTTGATCGTTCTGCACCGTTAGTGTTGTTGGTTTCCCTTAACCCTGGAAAGTTGCCTCTTTTTTCCCACGTGTGATCACATGAACATTTTGAAAATGTTCCAGAAATCACACGGGAAACATGACACGTTTATTTACAGTATCAGGTGAAAACATAAAGGTGATGTTTCTTTTCTCTAAGTTTCTGAGAGTCAGTCCAAGTAAAACAAGCACATGCTGGTTTTCTTCAAGGGGTGGGGGTGGCTGTTTACATCGAAGGGAGGCTGCTGTAGGCCTGCAGACTCTTTAAAATGTGCACCAACGTGAAGATGTTCAGGATCCCACAGGTCAGCAGTCAGCTAATGGCAGGTTGTAATGTGCATGATGTCACTGTCTAAAACATGATGGAGTCTGCAATGTGTAAAACCCCTCAACATCAGCATTATGTTTGTAAGAATTACACAAGTCCTCCTGAAGGCATTGGTGCTTTCTATAACACCACATATCAGTGTCATTAATCACTGATGCATATTGTAACAGTTTTCTCTCCCTGAGAGAAGTTTTCATATTTAAGAAATCCCAAAACACCAACCATCTGATAGACAAACTATCTACACTTGGACTAAGCCCCTCTATTTGTAACTGGGTACTAGACTTCTTAACAGACAGACCACAGTCCGTGAAGATCCACAACTTCTCCTCCTCCACCATAACCCTCAGCACTGGCTCTCCTCAGGGATGTGTGCTGAGCCCCCTTCTGTTCACTCTGCTCACATATGATTGTACAGCCACACTTCCAGGCTGTCATATTGTTAAGTTTGCAGATGATACAGCGGTGGTGGGATGCATCACAAACAATGATGAGTCCAGCTACAGACAGGAGGTGGAACACCTGGAGAGCTGGTGCAAAGAGAATAATCTTCACATGAATGTGAAGAAGACAAAGGAGATGATTGTGGACTTCAGAAGGAACAAACACACCCATGCCCCACTGAAAATAGGTGGGTCTGCAGTGGAAGTGGTCTCCAGCTACAAATACTTGGGTGTACACATGAATGATAACCTCAGCTGGAGCAACAACACCACCAGCCTGATCAAGAAAGGTCATCAGAGACTCTACTTCCTCAGACGGCTGAGACGAGCTGGTCTGAGCAGCCCAGTCCTCACCTCCTTCTACAGGTGTGCAGTGGAGAGCATCCTGTGCTCCAGCATCAACGTGTGGCATGGAGGCTGCACAGTTGAAGAGAGGAAAGCTCTGCAGAGAGTGGTGAAGGCTGCACAGAAGTCTGTTGGAGTCAGTCTCCCCACAATCACAGACATTTATACCTCCAGATGCAGGAAAAGAGCCACCTGCATCATGAAAGACCTCACTCATCCAGCACACTCACTCTTTGCCCCACTCCCCTCAGGACGGAGGTTGAGGAGCATCAAGTGTAGAACCACTAGACTGAGGAACAGCTTCTACCCTGAGGCTGTTAGACTCATGAATAAATAAAAATAAAATAAAATAAACACTGCAAAATATCACATCATACTGATGCTGATCTGTTTTCTTGTTGCTGTGTTCATCTGTGTTCATCTGTGACCATCTGCTCATACAAACTCATGTTCGTGCTGCTGTTTATTCCCACTATATTAGGCTTAGTGTATTACTAGTTGATGTTTTTCTTAGTTAGTTCTAGATGTTATTACTGTTTTTCTCTTTCATTTGTTGTTGGATGTAACTGGGACCTCGTGTACATAATCTCGTTTTCATCACATGTACCACATGCGGTGCAAATGACAATAAAGACTCTCTGACTCTGATCTGTTCAGCATTATGGATTGTTCCTTGAGTAACAACGTGAATGTCTTTGTGAGATAAGTCAGGGTTATTTTGACAATTTAACAAAATTCTAAACATTTTCAAAGACATTAATTTGTTGATAGTCTCTTTGAACTACGGTAATCAGAATTTGTTGAAAGCCGTGAACAGCACAAATAAAGGTGATCAGCATGGAGGTTTGGTATAAAGTGTTTATTGTCTGGGCCCTTTGTATTCATATAATTGATCATATGTGACCTGTGCGGATAAAATGAGTCACAATGAAAAACGTTTCAATATTGAGTTATCGTTATTTTTAAATTCTTCATCTCAAAACATTTTAAACTTATTCGTACTATGTTTAAATTTGGTGATTTGTCGCCTCGCATCAGGCTAGTTTTGTTTAGGAGAGTGCTGGTTTGAAAACGTATGTGCCATTGGTCAGCAGTGATGTCATTTGGATTTTCAAGGTTCTTTATTGTCATTCACATCACATGCCGTGCATGAGAATTGTGCACACAGTTACATCCAATGATAGCCAAAGTATAAATAGTAAAATAAACAGTAATAAGGATCTAAGATATAAACTAAGAAATACTTCTAATAGTGCAAAACAATACGCTGAAAAACACAAACATGAGTCTGTGTGAGTAGATGAGTACGAATAAATACAGCAGCATGAAATAATCAGCAGCACATATCACCAATCAAAGTGACATTACAATGATGTTTTTCAGTGGTATATTAATATAAAAGGGAATCCACAAGCTTCACAGTGATGCCAAACATCATATGAAGGGATTTCCCAGTGCTACAGCAGCCACGTAGCAAAATGGTCCATTTCAAAAGAAAATTTAGAGAAAAACTGGACCGAGAATTTTTTCTGAAGATATACTTGTTAGAAAACTTTGATTTAAAGGTAGATTAGGAATACTATATGCTCTTTTAATTACCGTACCAGGATAGCTACATGGTGTCTTTGCAGTCTTATTTAACGCAAATCAATGTGGCAAAAATCAGTATTGTCACTTATCTTTGCTGCATGGGTCACATATTTTGATTTATTATCATTTACGGCCATCAACAGTCAGCTGGGGGGTGTTTTTGAGTTGAATTGTTTGAATTTCCTGTGCAGTTTGAATGAATGTAACACACCAGTGGTGAGTAGATGTGTGTCTACGAGTGAACACAATCACAGGATGTAATTGTGCTGCAAAACCTTCAGCTCGCTCAGAGTTCCTCAAAACGTCAGTCCTGAAAAACACAAATCAGTCTGATCGTTAAAACTAACTGAAAACTGAGATTAGATTTCCTGCTGCAGAAGATGAAATCACAGCAGTTATTACAAAAATCTAAACTATAATTCTGTCACTTGGACGAGGCCGCGGGCTGGGAACCTCATAACGTCGATGCAGAAGCTGCGGAGCCACCCAAAGCGTGAGGTGATACTCGTGTGTCACCAACAGTCCTGAAAACACGTTTCTTTGTGTGTTTAGGTTCCCCGTGTGGAGCTGACCCTCTCCGAGCTCCAGGAAATGGCCACAAGACAACAGCAACAAATAGAGGCTCAGCAGCAGATGTTGATCGCCAAGGTAACGCTCACAGCAGCTGGAGGGATCACCTGTCAGTTCACGTGTTGGCGCATGAACACCCTCAGTAGTATTCTGTTGTCCGGTCCCAGTGCACAGCTTTGAAATGACACGGGTTTGGTGAGAACACTCGTCTTTGGAGCTCTGTAGTTCAGACGCAGCTCACAGTGGAAACATCATCCAAAGCTGAAACGAGGCACAGAAAGTTGGACTTTGCGTTTTTGAACTGGCATTTTCATAACCCCTGCCGTTTTAACACAGTCGCAGCTTAAATTTGATGATCTTTAAAGATTTTGCCTTGGTGTTCAACTGAATGTTGATCATCTCACAACTAGCTCTTGAAAAATGTCTAAACCTTTGCAATCAGAAGTTTTCTTATTCCCAAAAGTTCTTACACAAATCATACATTTAAATCTATTTCTGACGTTTTTCACCAAGTTTGTCTCACAGATATCGGCCTTAGATTTCACTCAAATCCCTACAAAATACAGAATAAACCCACACTCAATTATTTTTTTAAACTGGAAGTTAATTTTTTTTTTTACTCGTCATATTTTCTACATAAAACACTGCAAAGAATTAAACATTCAGGTTTGACTTAAGTATTTGTAAGATCACACATCCAGTTTTTCTTAACTTTCAGTCAGTTTCTGTCTCTCATTATGATTTATGTTTATTAATTATTTTGTTCTTTTTTTTTTTTTTACAAAAAAACACAATACAAAACAATCCCATAAATGATAACGTACAAAATATAAAAAAATGAAAGGTAGCAGAAAGAAGAAAAAATCTTATTATATCTGCCCCTTTTTTCAAACAATCAGTTCAAACAATAATAATCTTCCAGTAACAGAACAAAATGAATAACTCTTTCTAATTTTCTAACTAATACAATACACATTACGCTACTTCATATATATTTTTTTAACAATTTAGTTTTGATCATTTTCTTAAATGTAAACATTGACTTGGCATTTTTAACTTCATTCTCCAAACCATTCCATAATCTAATTCCCTGGATTGAGGTAGAACGTCCCTTCAAACTAGTTCTGAATTTTGGTTTTACAAATATGTCTGTCCCCTTAAGATTATAACAACTTTGTCTTTTAACAAAATGTATTTGGATATTTAAAGGCAATGCGTTATTCTGAGCCCTATACATAACTGATAAAATATTATAATCTACCAGATCATGGAACTTCAGTTGATAAAATAATGTACTTTATGGATGACAGTAATGATTTCAGTGATAATTCTTACAGCTCTTTTCTGTAATATAACAATAGGCTTTGTGATTGTTTTACACGCTTTCCCCCAAACATCAATACAATAAATTAAGTGTGGAACAATATTAACCTCAGGGAGTGACGGACACATTTGCATGGTTACAGTGGTTACCTTATTGAGCTTTGACATGCCCGTTGCTTTGGTTCTTTCTACACTTCTTATACAGTTTGTGCATCAAAATGGAGGCGTTTTGTTTTATACTTAGATTAACATAAAGGCATGTTTGAAGTTTTAGTAGCAGCTGCTTTGGCGCCTTTGTCGTCTTGTGTGAAAGGTTCACTTTGAAATCTAAAAAACAAAAATCACTGCCCATGCTTCAGAAACAGGACGTGTGATCGGGTCGTGATAAGAATACTGTAATGGGAACGACGATTCATTTGTTTTTTAGGCGCATATCAATCAGTGGTCCCCATTCTCACGTTGAGGAAATGACCTCTGAGCTGACAGGAAGTGAGGTCATGAAAAGCTGCAGCTGCCGGGAAACTGAATCACAGGACAGAAACGTATTTGGTGAAGTGTCTAATTATGACTTTTATTTGGTCTGTTTTGGTTTTATCAATGTTTTTATGGGGTTATACGTCTCTGCTGTCACATTTCTGCTGAGTTTCAGCTTTTTTTTTTTTAGAGCGGCAGTTTCCCCGCTTGAGTAAAGTGACAGATTAAATGTTTCCTTCCTGAATGCTGAGTCTTTTTTTTTTCAGAGGATGGAAGAGTTTTACTGCTGTGATTTTAAGTGGATTGATGACTTCCGGAGGAGAATAACCTGAAACGTTTTCCTCGTGTTATCAAACAGGCCCTTGTTATGTAATGTGTTGTGTTGTGTGTGTTTTCAGTGAATGATGTGTGGAGAAACACACACACACACACACACACACACACACACACAGGTCAGTTTTACAGCACGTCAGCATGATGCAGAGAAAAGAGAAGTGCCTCAGTCAGCTTCACACACACACACACACACGGCAGCCTCGTTGTTTCCCTGTGAACTAAATGTTTTTTAGTCTGTGTTTAGCTCAGAGTCATAAATACGCTGACAAATCAACAGGTATGTAAAAAAAATGTGTGGATTTGTGTCATGGTGCGGAGATTTCTGGTCTGGTTTGTGTTTTATATTCAGATTTTTATTTTGTTTCATGTGTTATTTTGGAAGAACGGATCCTGATAAGAAATTGATCCCAGCTGGTCCTCGGGTCCCTCTTTGTGCATTCTGTTTTTTTACTCAGTCGTCAGGCCCTGATCCTAGTTCTTTGTGTTAGCGTTTGTTATTTAAGCTTTAGTTGTTTTTCCACTCCAGCCAGTTGAGTTTAAAGTTTGGAATAAAACACTATTTCAGCTTCTGTGGTTTCTGTATTCATTTTGGTTCTTATTATGCCTTGAAAATATGACCATTTTATTCATCCTGTTGACAAAATACACAAACTTTTATATAAAACCTCATTGTTTATAATAGTTTGGATTTTGGTGTGTTTAAAATGAACTGGTTTACCTTTACTGGACTGATAACTCTAGTTACTGATGCTGTTGAAGCTGTGCAGCAATTTGAAACCCACTTTTGTTTCTTCTTTTTGTCTTTATCAGTAGTTCTCCAGGTTTTCCTAGGTTTTTTCAGAGGTTTTCTTTGTTTTCAGTCATCTTCAGATGGTCAGGCCAAAGCTTGGGTCAGTTTGTCTTTGTGACAGGCTGCTAGTAAAAAAAGAACCTAAAGTTGAAATAGCTCCGTGCTAAGTTGTCTGTTGAGTGCTGACTGATTCATCCCTTTAGTTTAGATCCTTTTATGTCTAGTAGGACACTTAAAGATATGCTTCTGACAATGATCCGATTAAAGGACTGAATCTGAGTGAAAGAGGCACCAAAACTGTAAGAAAAACTTTGAAATCTGACTAAAAAAGTAAAAATGTAATTACATATTTTAAAAATGAGCTTCTTTATGCTGTAAGAAGTATTGTATTGAACGCCTTTTTTGATTGTAAGAAGTAGTGTACATTTAGAATCCCTGTTGTTTGTATGAAGAAAATAATAATTGTAGTTGAAACTAAAACCTAAAACTCAAAAGTTAGAGCTGATTTTAAGTTAAAATAGACAAAAATGTATATATTTTTTCTTACAGGAGCAGAGACTGAGGTATATTCAGCAGGGAGGCAGATCGAACCAAGGACAGACTCAGGTAAGGCTCACCTGTTTGTCCATCAGGAGTCAAAACACGTTGATCGATATCTCAACTAAATAAACACATCTTGAGTTTACCTTTTGTATCTGCTCAAAAACTGTTAAACCACAAAGAAGCACAACGGGGGTAGATTTTGATTTATTTATTTGGGTTTTAGTCTGAAGCGGAGAAGCTGCAGCGGCTCAAAAAGCGTGTGGACACGCAGGAGGCGAAGCTAAAGAAGATCCGAGCCATGAGGGGCCAAGTCGACTACAGCAAACTGATCAACGGAAACCTCTGTAAGCCTGCACGCACTGCAGATGTGGAGATGATGACGACGGCACAGCATTAAGAAGTTAAATGGAGACGGTTTAGTCTGACTTTTCTCCTTTTCTTTTTGTTTGCAGCTGCAGAGATCGACCACATGAGCAACCTGTTTCAGGAGAAGCAGGCGGAGCTGCAGTCTGCTGTGGTCAGAGTCGACCAGGTATCATGGAGGCTCAGCTGTGATGAACGTACACGTTCATGTTTCTGTGCTCAGGCACTTCTGATGAGTGGCAAACTGTTCAACTGCGACTCTTAAAACACAGGACTTGAATCTTAAATTAAAAGTTGTTAAATTCTAAATAATTTACAAGATTTCACTAAAGAATTAGTGACAACAGATAAGAAAGGTTGATCAGAAATCCCTTTATGTATGTAAGGACATTTTACAGAGGGACAAAATGAAGATTATTAAGAACCTGGTTTTGTCTAATTGGACTTGATTTTTCATTAAAAGTAATAAAACAAGAATTCTAAAGGCCAAACAGATTCATACAGACTTTTTAAGTTTAATTTTTCTCCATAGGTTTTGAAGTCAAGCTGCAGAATTCACCTTTTAATGTTGTCTCAAAGCTTACCTTCATCCACAAAGCAAACTAACAGAACAGACACATTTTTGGTCAAATCTTAACAAAAACATTGCAGCTACTAAAATTATTGTTTGTTTACTTCATAATTTGTCAGAATAATTAGACGAATGGTGCTTTTTAACCATAAAACTATAAAAAAAACACACAGTGGACACTTTAAATCCTTATTTTTCTGATATAGCCCTGAATTTTGCTGATTTATTTATTTGTTTAATATTTATTTATTTAATAAATTTATTCATTTCAATTTTAAACGAACACAAAAAAAAACTATTTACAACACCACGTAAATAAAATAAAAAAAACAGTACATGAAATGAAAGGAAGCAGAAGAAGATAAAATCTTATGTCTGCCCCTTTTTTAACTAAATTAATTTAAACAATTAATTCAAACAACAGTAATCCACAAAAAACATTGCACAATAAATAACTCATCATACTTTACCATACATAAATTTTTGATTCAAACTAATTTATATGTATTTTTCCAGAAACCTAATTTTAATCATTTTCTTAAACAAAGACATTGATTTTGCAACTTTAATATCATTTTCTAAACCATTCCATAGACCTATTCCATATTTGCATAACTATAGTTATGTTGTTTTTTTTTTAAAGCTGCTCTTTATCCTGTGCCAGATGATGACTTCTTTTTCTAAAAAATGAAGATTTACATAGTTTTTACGTGCTGTCAATGACGACTTCTTAAGGTTGTTTATTGTGTAATTCACCAGTTGACTCAACAGTTGGAGGACCTGAGGAGAGGACGCCTCCAGCTGCAGTCTGGGACCACACCTCAGGGGACTCCCAGCGGTCATAAAGGGTCCCCGCTGTCCGGCCCTGCAGCCGTGGAGCTGAGGAAACTCTACCAGGAGCTGCAGGTAAACGCCACCTTCTCACAAACCTCCAGCCGGCGTTCACCACAGACTCGGCAGGTTGGACTTCTTCAGCTCAGAGGCTCTAACTCTGGTGTGGTTCAGGCTCGTAACCGTCACAATCTGGAGCAGAGCGGCAAGCTGACCCAAAACAAGGAGCTGCTGAACAAGAGGAACGCCCAGGTGACGGTGATGGACCAACGCATCTGTGACCTGAGGGAACGCCTTCACAAGAAGAGAGCAGAGGTACGTCGTTTTCCTCTCGTCGTGAACTTTAAAAAACTAACGCAACCCACCCCGGCCCGAGTCAAGACCAATGGACTGGCATAATAGCAGAAATCTACATTATGGAGAAACTGACGCAGCGATTGAGACTTCAGCAGGCATAAATGGGCAAAAAATGGACGAAATGGACAATATTTAAGGGGAAAAATAGTGACAACAAATAGAGACAACCTACCTATACCAGATAAGTCAAAAGTTGATTAGAATAACGGCACCCAAGCGTAAGTTCTGTATATAGTGATGTTCAGTGTGTAATGTTCATGTAAGTAAAAAATGTGAAAAATTCCAATAAACCAAAAATATCAACAACAAAAAACTAACGCGACGATCGTTTAAACTCGAGACTGTTTCTTCTCCTCCAGCTGAGTCGGATGAACGGTGGAGGACCGTCCTCTCCTCAGGCGTCTCCTCACTCTGGTGGGGGAGTTTCAGGTCGAGTGGCGGCAGTCTGTCCCTACATCCAGGTTCCATCAGACGGGAGACAGGATCCTGGGTGCCCCCTGTCTGCTGACCCACCACCCAAACCCACCCCACTCAACCACACCCGCTCCCTCTCAGGTTTTTAAACTTTAGCTTTTATTTTATTTTATCACTGTTACACTCGGGTTTCTTCCTATCTAACTGTCCTTTTGTTTCTTTTTCTTCTGTTGGCTCCTCTTTTCCTTTTTCTTCATCTGTTGTTCTTGTTGCCATCAATGGTCCTGACTTAACGTTTTGGTGGTGGTTGCTGTTGTGGCTGTCACTGTGGTGTCGTTTGTTTCTGCTGGTTGTTACTGTCTCGTGGTCGGTCTTGTTGTCTGTCGTGGCGGTCCAGAGGAGGACAGGACTGGCACCAGCAATTCTCCCAGCCAGTGGAAAGTGTCAGATTTAGACATCGTCCTGCCTGAGCCCACTGAAGGACATCGATCCCCTCAAGGAGGGGACGGTAACAACAGTGAGTCCTGGAGCAGTTGCTAATGAGTTCGGTTCCTGCACTAATTCAAACTAAGGTCAAATTGTTTATAGATGCCATGCATGCACAGCCGTACAAAGTTTTGAACTTAAAGGTCCACTGACATGATTTTTTTACTATTCATAAAATTGCTCAAAATATATATATTTTAACATTTAAATATGTTCGTTTTTGCAAACAAAATGATAAATCACTTTAATTTTGCTTTAAAAGTGATTTTGAACTTCAAGCCGTGTTTAATCATGGGAAAACCGATTACACACGAACGCACCATCTGTGACGTAGTGTGCAGAGTGAGAGGCAGAGGGCTCTGGTCTCTTTAATAGCGGACAATTTAAAACCCGACGAATTTATCAATCTATGTGAAGATTTGAGCTATTTGTCTTCATTTTGGGAAGCAGAAAATAGTTTGGGTGATGGAACAAGAAACAACAGGATCTAATTTAGGTCTGATGCTGTATCAGACTTACCTTCATGTGGAGCTGCTCACACGCGCGCACTGTGACAAGCCCAGAGCTCTGCCTCACACTCTGCACACTACGTCACAGATGGTGCGTTCGCGTGTAATCAGTTTTCCCATGATTAAACACGGCTTGAAGTTCAAAATCACTTTTAAAGCAAAATTAAAGTGATTTATCATTTTGTTTGCAAAAACGAACATATTTAAATGTTAAAATATATCTATTTTGAGCAATTTTATGAATAGTAAAAAAAATCACGTCAGTGGATCTTTAAGTCTTTGCTAGTATTTGGTTTTGTCGTTGTACAAGTTTGAACAATCGCGACAAACACTGAAGGTAGAAAACCCCGAAGCGGAGATCTGGTCCTGGACATTCAAACGTCTTGGACTATTTTTGTTATAATTAAACAGACCAGATGGTGAGGAGACAGAACTTAATTAAATCAGAATCACAAACTGACCTTAAAATGTGAGGGTCATGCGCTAAGGGACGCAGACGAGACACCCGATAGTCCGCAGCTGCTCGAGGTTAGAAAACAGCTTCAGAAAATAAACGGAGGCCAAACCGCAGATTCAGTTATTCCTTCAAACCTTCTGAACCGGTGTGGAAGAATGGCTAATAAATTACAGGAACATTTACGTGCCACTACTGTAAAGACTAACAGTAAGTTGTAACGTATCTTCTGTAACGACAAAGGCTACGACAGAGCCAGACTCTTATTTTGAAGAGTATGAGTTTTGCGTTGAAACTTGATGTTAGAACCCACTTTATTTAAAACGGGGACATCATGAGTTTAATAAGTGCTTAAAGTAAATTAGCCAGATTTAATTTTTATATTCAGTATCTAGCAGGTTGACGAACAAGCGAGCAAAAGAACAAATACAGCAAATAAAGGACAAACAAAAAGCACACGGTTGATAAAATTACACAAGCTTGAATAAAGAGAAACATAAACAGAGATAAAACAAAACAAGTCTGCTGACATATTTGTTTAGTTAACTGTAGTTCAGTAGATTGAGATGTTTTGTCCCTTAGTTGTTCCAGGTTTGAGCTATATGATAAGAGAAATATGTTTGCGGTTTTATTTTTTAAACCTTATACTTCTGTGCTCACAGCGCTGCTCTTTAGACAAACACAAACTGAAACTGAGCCTCAAACAAACTGTCAATGTGCAAAAAATATGTCGTATTGAACATCCTTGAACTGTGAGTGGCAGAAACTTCTGGTGGCTCAAGTGCAAATTTTATATATCTTCAATATGACAGGATAAAGAAACCTAGAGACATACTGAGTAAAAGAAGTCAAACATGTCTGCGTTTTGATGTGTAAACTGTGTAAGAAGGGCAAAATCTGTGAGAGTAAGTTACGTTTAGACAGTTCAATGGTTAGGTTGTCACATCACGCTTCACTTCATTGTAAAATCTCCAAAAATCATAAAACTTTAACGATCGTTGTGTCAAAACTGTCAAAGATATCAAAACGACAGTACATGTGGAGTCCAACTTTCTGCCACTCGTTCAAAGTTTGAATGACGATTCTGTTGTTGAATCTTGCAGAAGTTTTTTTGCAAGATTTATTATACTGTACATACATATATATATTTTCTTCTTCCCATGTTTTGTTTACTCTAGAACAGGGGTCTGCAACCTGCGGCTCTAGAGCCACATGCAGCTCTTTGGTCCCTCTGCAGCGACTCTTTCAAGCTTTGACCAAAACTGACATGAAACTGAATTTTATTGGTTGTTATACAAACAACAAAAAAGGACAACTGGTAGTTTTAGAAGTTTTTCTATCATTTATTTTGCAAATATGTGAATACTAGAATAAGTACAAGAAATAAAACGTACCCGCTTTAACTTTATGCTTTATCTCTATAACTAATTTTTCCACCCCAAAAAAAAAATCTAGGTCTGCATTGTTCATAGTTTTTATTACCGGTAATTAAAAACCCTGTTTTTAAAAGAATCTGGTCTTTTCTTTTGTCTAAAATTGTAAAAATATAAATTATTATTTTATCTTTATCACGTCACCCCTAGTGACCACAAAAGGTCCCTCTAAAAAACCTAAAGTGGCCCATGGACCACCAGTTGATAACCACAGTTGTGACAGGTTGTTGCGGCTCTGAACACTTTTAATTTAGTGAACGAAGGCGTAAAATGGCTCTTTTGGTCGTAAAGGTTGCAGACCCCTGCTCTAGAACATGTACAGTAGTCCCTCGTTTATCGCGGGGGCTCCCTATCCTGAAGCCCCACTATAAGTGGAAAAACCTTGAAGTAGGGAAAGTAGTACAAGTAGTCAGTAGTAGTTTATTTTAG
>JBBPBX010002280.1:9042-20188 GCA_038048925.1 Garcialebias charrua | reverse complement strand
TATATATATATATATGTATTTCTAAGTTCTGAGCACAACAGAAAGTTACATAGTGCACCTTTAACATCATTCTCTAAATCGTTCCACAACCCAACTCCCTGAACCATGGCCGATCTTCCCCTCAAACTTTATTGTCGTTCCTTCTCTGTCTTTCTGACTTCTCGCTGTTTTTCACCCGATCTCATCAGCTGTGGAACTTCCTCTGCGTTTGCGTTGGTTTGCTTCTTCTTGAGAGCATGTTTTAAACTCGGCTCCTTTTTCTCATTTTCTGTTCAGCCAATGAAGCATCGTGGCCAAAGATCAGCAAAAGCGGACCGGACTGGAAGACCTGCAGTCCAGAACAGGTTCTGTTTCTGCGCCACACAGAGTATTCTAGTTGTTGTAACGTGGATGTTTGTTGTTAAATTGTCCTCGTGAATCTGGTTCTGTTTCCTCCCATGCAGCTTCCCTCTGGTTATGGGACCTACCCCAGCGCCTCCCATCAGGCAGTGGGACATCACTGTGCCACAAGCTCGCTGCCACGCTCTGCCCCTGGCACTTTGGGCTGGCCCAGATCCACCCCGACCTCTTCGTCATCCTCTTCCTCCTCACAGCAAATACAGCAGCGTATTTCTGTCCCTCCTAACTCAAGCCAAGGTGATCCATCCTATTTTTGTCTTTGTTTGTTTGGTGTTTTTTATTGATTGTAAACGTTCTGTTCCTGCCTGTAGGTTCTGCCACCTCCTCTCAGCCCCCTCAAACTGAGCGCACAGACCCCCCTCCAGCTGTGGCCGTACGTCCCTATGTCCCGGACCACCCCTCCAGGCCGCAGTCACCCAGGAAGGGCCCCCCCACTATGAACAGCAGCTCAATCTACAGCATGTACCTTCAACAACCTCAGTCCAAAAACTACGGATCTCTGAGCAACAGAACGGCCGTCAAAGCAGGTAAAAAAAAAAAAATCAATTTAAACTCTGCTGCGTGTTCACATTAAATATCTTATTACCAGTGGTGTAGTCTACATTTTTGTAGTGGGTATACTGTGCTTAGAGACGAAAAACCTGTCCGGAGGACCTACCGGTACTTAATTTTTCCTTTTTCTACCTAGATTACTGAGATGAATCAGGACATTTAGAGACAAAAATGCAATGTAGTGCAATGTAATTGACAATTTATTTTGAATTTTAAGCATATTTAACATTGCAAAATGTCTGTGATGCTTACATTTTAATAAATGCACAACAAACCTGAGCCTGATGACTGGATCTTGAAGGAGGCCCACTCCTCCGATATGGAGACCCTCTTTTCAGTCAGGACACCAGTTGACGTTATGGTACTGCAAACAGCACATCCTGCAGGAAGTAAATAAAAATGGTCATAATTGTATATTTTTTAATATTTCCTGATACCAGTAATAATACTAGAATCTACTGATTCACTAGACTGTAAGCATGTGTCGACAATTACATTCATTATTACCTTTCATTATTACTTGCATACACTTTTGCATTATGACCAACTAAAACGTGAAAATGAAATGATCACACACACACACACACATATATATAATTTCTCATGTAATATACTGTACTAAACTTTTGAAAGATATGATTATCAGACTATTTTAAAATTATCAAGTCATAATATGTTAATGTTGGAAATATATCAATTAAACCTTATATACAAATTGGTTCCCATATTTTTTTATATTTACCTAATTTTTTGTTCCTCCATTCCAACCAGGGATGTCCTGACTTTCACTCCACAAGGCTGGCCAATTTGGATCTAAAAATGAAACAAGGAGTTTTAAAACAGAGTAAAAAGCATAGCATTTTGTTGATTATTGGAGTGACAGACTTTGTCACAAACAAATCATTTTTATATTCACATATTTATTTATATGAAATGTTACTGTAAAATTCTGGACAGTAACCGTGTTTCCATCAAGGTTTCTTGATGCGCATTTTGGAGTTTGGCATCAGAAAAGGTCGATAAAAACATGCAGTTACTTGCTGCTTGAGCTAGCTTCAGCTAACTTGTACTAGCCAACACTTACCTGGGGAAATGCAGATATCAACCTCATTATGGCTGGTTTCGGCCGTCGAACTGGTAGGTTCTTCTAATGTTGTCTCTGTAGCTTCGGGTTCAGCTGGTTTATAAAAACATTCAAAAAGTGTAGCTTGTTTCCTTTTCATTTTGAGTCTGTTGTCGTTAGCGAAAATGCTCTACCACACCGTCTGTTGCCCGGCTGCCATGCCGGCTGCATCCCGAGCAGCCAATCATAAAGGAGCTTCTTAAGAAACCAATCACAGAGCAGAGAACTATGGTAGTGAGCTCAGCTCAGCCAATGGCTGTGAGCCTCACGTACAACAGAGGAACACGTAACTATGGCAACCGCGAGAGTTGCGGCGCAGTGAAGAGTCCTTATGAGCAGCGAACATAATTTATCTTTATGCAACGCGTGTTTATTGTCACGTTACGTATCATTGGGCACATTTAAGTGGTTATACGGAAATCCCCAAGCTTTTCTAGTGGGTATACGGCGTATACCTGCGTATCACGTAGACTACACCACTGATCTCACCCTAGCAGCCCTTCACTCACACAAAACAGCTGTTCTTTTCACATGCAGGAACAGTCGCACACACACGCAGCTGTTTGCTCATCTGGAGTGCCACAATTCTCTCTAAAGTTTAAAATCTCGATAAAACAAACAGACATCTGAGTCACAAACAAAACAGAAACAATTTCAGCTCCTCACACAACTGTTAAGTCCACATAGCAGTGGACGCTCAAGTTATGCTCTGATAGTCGAACCAACAGAACAAACAGACCTGAATCACCTTGTTGTCTAGCCCACGCCACCAACAAACAAGAAACCAGAATCACAAATAAACACGACCACTAGTGTAGACAATTAGCTCTTAATTTAAGAGACAACGTTGTTCCAATCTTAGTTCTCTCATCACCATTTTTAGGGTCTCTGAGGGACCGAGCGCTTTCTTCTTATTTCTTCACGTGCAGTCAGCGTCTTGTTCTTATTCGTGAATAGTCACTTTCACAGGGAAACTCAAGAAAAACCCAGCCATCATCTCTTCATGCGTCCATTAAAGAGTGGGGGAGGCCATAAATCCCGACTTGCAGGTCCCCGACCTGCTGCTGACTCACAAACTATGTTTCCAAAGTCTTTCTCTTTATACCGGTTCAACATCAACTTCTTAAAACAACCAAATCACTTCCACCATCCAGGCTGTTCATCTTTAAAGGCAAAAAACTGTCACTGCACTTCCACACTGAGGAAAGTTCCTATTTTTTTTTTATTTTTTTTTTTGTGCCGGCATGTGTGATCGTGCAGAGAAAGTTTCAGCTTGATCCACATTTAAAAATGACTGTCTTCCATTCAACATCTTCGCTTTTGCTGTTTTTTTGTTCCCATTTTGTCTTTTATTTGATTTAAATGTCTGTTTTATTTACTTTTTTTATTATATCTATGTAATTCTATTTGTTATCCGTATTTATTTAATATTTCAGTTAATTTTACCTGTTTTTAAAAACAGGTTATTTGCCTATTTTATTTTTGAATGAATTTGTTTATTGTTTATAACCAGCTTATTCGCCTAATTATTTTATTTTATTTCAAAACGAGTGTAACTACACAGGTTTATCTATTTTTATTTGTTATTTTTTGCTTTTTATTTTTTTTTTTTTTTTATTTTTTTATCGAGCGCTCTCCAAATTTTACTTCTGCTGTAGCACGATTTGCGGCAGTCTTTAAAGTATTTCTACCTCATATAACAACCTACGTGCGGCACGATTGGCGACAATTTTTTAACGTATTTCTACATTTGAATTGCCTACGTGCTTGGTTTTCGGGCGGACCTTCCTGCGTTAAGAGTTTAACGCGTAAATTGCTCTTGCACTTATCGAGTGCTCACAATTTTAACGTGTTCTTGCGCTTAAAAAATAAACGCTCACAACGCTTGACGTGCTCTCGCGCTCACAACGATTTACGTGTTCTTACGTTTAAAAATAAACGCTCACAACGATCGACGTGTTCTTGCGCTCACAACGATTCACGGTCCCTGCGTCCCTGACGCTCAAATTTCCTACGGTCCTTGAACGCGTCTCGTATCAGTTTTACCCCGGCTTAAATCTTTCAAATTTGAAAAGAGATTTTTACTTTACCCTTCAGCCTTCCTGTTGGTTCGGAATATTGTCGATGCTGGCTCTTCCGCTGTTGAGGACCGAAACGTCCTCTCGTCTCTGAAGTCTACTGGAGGTAAGAGGCGCAGGTCTTATGGACCCACGGTCCCGGGGTCCCCGTCCGGTCGTCTCCAGCGGCGGTCAGTCAAACGCAATATCCTGTCTTCGTGACGCCAAATTGTGAAATAAACTTCTGAATAACGAGGCAAGGCTGTTCAAATGAAGTTCAAGTTTAAAAGATTTAATGAATCTTGCAAGATTGAGAACAGAATGGTACAGGCACTGAGGCTGTCTTGGGTCTGCTCTGCTCAGACAGTAACACAGCATGGATTAAGAACCCTCGTACAGGCGGAGCTAGTTTGGGGAGGGGTTGAGGGTGGTACAATGGGTGGAACGGGAGGTGTTTGTCTATCTCCAGGTGGAAACTTCTGATAACACATGGAACATGAGCACTCAGCAAATGGAAAGTGAGCATTCAGCACTTCTTATAATGCAACAGTGTTGTTTTTAGACTAACACGAGCAGGTCACAGTTTGTTCAGCAGATAAAATGAGGAACATGACGTTAGAAATAAGGAACAGATGGTTGGTTTCACACAGATGGTCACAAAATGTACAGAGTCAGCAGATCACAGTGTATGCACAGGGACATTTGGAGTGCATGATTCTGCACATAAGGTGAAAAGTTTAACACATAAGTTTAATTATGAGTTTAATACCTGAGAATGTATGATTTACTTTACACATTTATCTATTAATAAATAAAAAACAATAAAAAATAAAAATACTGTATATACTGTATATTTTTAATAAATAGATAAATGTACAGTACTGTACAGTCACCAAGCACTTAGCCTATCCTAACACAGTTTTTAAAGATGAAGGAATCAGTTGAATTGTCTCCCTCCTCCCTGCAGGCTCCATAGGGAGCTTGCTCCCTTTATGTGAAAGGGAGACAATTCAACTTATTCCTTCATCTTTAAAAACTGTGTTAGGATAGGCTAAGTGCTTGGTGACTGTCCAGTACTGTACATGTATTCATTTATTTAAAAAAAAAATAAAAAAAAAAATTTTTTTTTTTACTATGTGTTCCTACTTACAAATTTTTGACTTACGAGCGCCCCCTAGTGACGGAACTCGCTCGTAAGTCGGGGACTACCTGTAGCTAGTTTGATTCAAAATGGCAGACCCACCTAATTATCTTGTTTGATTCAAAATGGCAGACTCACCTAATGAGCTAGTTTGATTCAAAATGGCTGACTCACCTAATTAGTTAGTTTGATTCAAAATGGCCAACTCACCTAATTAACTAATTTGATTCAAAATGGCTGACTCACCTAATTATGTTGTTTGATTCAAAATGGTTGACTTACCTAATTATGTTGTTTGATTCAAAATGGCCACCTAACCTAATTAGCTAGTTTGATTCAAAATGGCCGACTCACCTTATTAGCTAGTTTGATTCAAAATGGCTGACTCACCTAATTAGCTAGTTTGATTCAAAATGGCAGACTCACCTAATTAGCTAGTTTGATTCAAAATGGCAGACTCACCTAATTAGCTAGTTTGATTCAAAATGGCCGACTCACCTAATTAGCTAGTTTGATTCAAAATGGCCGACTCACCTAATTAGCTAGTTTGATTCAAAATGGCCGACTCACCTAATTAGCTAGTTTGATTCAAAATGGCCGACTCACCTAATTAGCTAGTTTGATTCAAAATGGCCGACTCACCTAATTAGCTAGTTTGATTCAAAATGGCCGACTCACCTAATTAGCTAGTTTGATTCAAAATGGCCGACTCACCTAATTAGCTAGTTTGATTCAAAATGGCCGACTCACCTAATTAGCTAGTTTGATTCAAAATGGCCGACTCACCTAATTAGCTAGTTTGATTCAAAATGGCCGACTCACCTAATTAGCTAGTTTGATTCAAAATGGCCGACTCACCTAATTAGCTAGTTTGATTCAAAATGGCCGACTCACCTAATTAGCTAGTTTGATTCAAAATGGCCGACTCACCTAATTAGCTAGTTTGATTCAAAATGGCCGACTCACCTAATTAGCTAGTTTGATTCAAAATGGCCGACTCACCTAATTAGCTAGTTTGATTCAAAATGGCCGACTCACCTAATTAGCTAGTTTGATTCAAAATGGCCGACTCACCTAATTAGCTAGTTTGATTCAAAATGGCCGACTCACCTAATTAGCTAGTTTGATTCAAAATGGCCGACTCACCTAATTAGCTAGTTTGATTCAAAATGGCCGACTCACCTAATTAGCTAGTTTGATTCAAAATGGCAGACTCACCTAATTAGCTAGTTTGATTCAAAATGGCCGACTCACCTAATTAGCTAGTTTGATTCAAAATGGCCGACTCACCTAATTAGCTAGTTTGATTCAAAATGGCCGACTCACCTAATTAGCTAGTTTGATTCAAAATGGCCGACTCACCTAATTAGCTAGTTTGATTCAAAATGGCCGACTCACCTAATTAGCTAGTTTGATTCAAAATGGCCGACTCACCTAATTAGCTAGTTTGATTCAAAATGGCCGACTCACCTAATTAGCTAGTTTGATTCAAAATGGCCGACTCACCTAATTAGCTGGTTTGATTCAAAATGGCCGACTCACCTAATTAGCTGGTTTGATTCAAAATGGCCGACTCACCTAATTAGCTGGTTTGATTCAAAATGGCCGACTCACCTAATTAGCTGGTTTGATTCAAAATGGCCGACTCACCTAATTAGCTGGTTTGATTCAAAATGGCCGACTCACCTAATTAGCTGGTTTGATTCAAAATGGCCGACTCACCTAATTAACTGGTTTGATTCAAAATGGCCGACTCACCTAATTAGCTGGTTTGATTCAAAATGGCCGACTCACCTAATTAGCTGGTTTGATTCAAAATGGCCGACTCACCTAATTAACTAGTTTGATTCAAAATGGCCGACTCACCTAATTAGCTAGTTTGATTCAAAATGGCCGACTCACCTAATTAGCTAGTTTGATTCAAAATGGCCGTCTCACCTTTTTTTTATTTATTTTTTTTATTAAAGTTTGAGCAAAAGTCGTTTTGATATAACTTTTGTGGGGGTGCACGTTACGGTTCGGGCCGTATTAAAGTTGAAAAAGATAACTTTTTCTGGTGTAGAATAAGAAGTGGGCAGTAACCAACTAGTTCCTGGATTTGGAGATTCATTACGTCTTTGTTCGCAAATTACGTTGCCATGGTAACTCGAAATGACAAGAAAAGTAATAGCACACATCAGGGGGCCGAGCCGGTCGTTTTGATATAACATTTGTGGGGGTAGACATTGTGGTTCGGGCCGCATTAACGGTGAACGACAATGTAGACACACGTTCGGGCAGGAGAACAATAGGTGGCTTCCAAGCATTTACAATGCATTGGCAGCCCCCAACTAGAAAGTTCCTGGAGAAACTTCGACGGGGGCTGCCAGGCTGGTGCCGGATATCTTGAATACAAATGGCTCCAAATGTTAATAGCACATATCACGGAGCCAAATAAAATTCTTGAAATGATAGTAAAGGTGTTTGGGTTCATTTTCAGCTACGATTACAACAAATTTCAGCTAAATAGCATTAAAAATGGCTGAATTATGGTGATTTTTCTTTTTAGCTAAGGTGGCCATCTTGGATTTTTATTTTTGTTTATTGTACGTGATATAGAATGTCGTCAGCTACAACCTCACCAAATTTCAGGTCTCTATGTATAAAGATGGCCGAGTTATGGCATTTTTTCTCTTTTAGCTATGGCGGCCATCTTGGATTTTTATTTTTGGTTTCCGTATGTGATAGAGAATGTCTTTAGCTACAACCTCACAAAATTTCAGCTTTCTATGTGTAAATATGGCTGAGTTAAAGCCATTTGAATGTAGCTATGGCGGCCATCTTGGATTTTTGATTTTGATATGGAATTTGATAGGAAACCTTGTCAGCTGTCACCATACCAAGTTTCAGCTCAATATCATTAAAATTGACCATTTTACAGTATTTTGACTTTTTTGCGTTGTCGGCCATCTTGGAAGTTGGATTTTCAATTGAAATTTATTAGGGATCATTGTCAGCTACCCATTTGCCAAATATAAGTTCCATATCTCAATCAAAATGGCCACTTCACCTAATTAGGTTGTTCGATTCAAAATGGCCACTTCACCTAATTAGCTAGTATGATTCAAAATGGCGACTCACCTAAAGAGATAGTTTGATAAAAAATGGCCGACTCACCTAATTAGCTAGTTTGATTCAAAATGGCAGACAAACCTAATTAGCTATTTTGATTCAAAATGGCCGACTCACCTAATTAGCTAGTTTGATTCAAAATGGCCGACTCACCTAAGTAACTTGTTTGATTCAAAATGGCCAACTCACCTAAGTAATTTGTTTGATTCAAAATGGCCGACTCACCTAATTAGCTAGTTTGATTCAAAATGGCCGACTCACCTAATTAGCTGGTTTGATTCAAAATGGCCGACTCACCTAATTAGCTAGTTTGATTCAAAATGGCCGACTCACCTAATTAGCTAGTTTGATTCAAAATGGCCGACTCACCTAATTAGCTAGTTTGATTCAAAATGGCCGACTCACCTAATTAGCTAGTTTGATTCAAAATGGCCGACTCACCTAATTAGCTGGTTTGATTCAAAATGGCCGACTCACCTAATTAGCTAGTTTGATTCAAAATGGCCGACTCACCTAATTAGCTAGTTTGATTCAAAATGGCCGACTCACCTAATTAGCTAGTTTGATTCAAAATGGCCGTCTCACCTTTTTTTTATTTATTTTTTTTATTAAAGTTTGAGCAAAAGTCGTTTTGATATAACTTTTGTGGGGGTGCACGTTACGGTTCGGGCCGTATTAAAGTTGAAAAAGATAACTTTTTCTGGTGTAGAATAATAAGTGGGCAGTAACCAACTAGTTCCTGGATTTGGAGATTCATTACGTCTTTGTTCGCAAATTACGTTGCCATGGTAACTCGAAATGACAAGAAAAGTAATAGCACACATCAGGGGGCCGAGCCGGTCGTTTTGATATAACATTTGTGGGGGTAGACATTGTGGTTCGGGCCGCATTAACGGTGAACGACAATGTAGACACACGTTCGGGCAGGAGAACAATAGGTGGCTTCCAAGCATTTACAATGCATTGGCAGCCCCCAACTAGAAAGTTCCTGGAGAAACTTCGACGGGGGCTGCCAGGCTGTTGCCGGACATCTTGAATCAAAATGGCTCCAAATGTTAATCAGTTCTAGAGATACATCTGATAAATACTTTCTATGAGTTTCAAACAGTACCAACAGTGAGTATGTTTTCATCAGATTCTAAATCATGTGACTTGACAGCAGCAGTTTGTGTGAGGAGTGTTCTCCCATTCATTTCCAATGGGGAAATGTGGCAACTTTGTTAGCAAAATACATTGCCATGGTAACTCCGATTGCTTATAAAAGTAATAGCACACATCTCTGAGTCGGGCAAGTCGTTTTGATATAACATTTGTGGGGTTCACTTTGTGGTTCGGTCCGCATTAAAGTTGAAAAAGATAACTTTTTCTGGTGTAGAATAATAAGTGGGCAGTAAGCAACTAGTTCCTGGATTTGGAGATTCATTACGTCTTTGTTCACAAATTACGTTACCATGGTAACTCGAAATGCAAATAAAAGTAATAGCACACATCAGGGGGCCGAGCCCGTCGTTTTGATATAACTTTTTTGGGAGTAGACATTGTGGTTCGGGCCGCATTAACGGTGAACGACAATGTAGACACACGTTCGGGCAAGAGAACAATAGGTGGCTTCCAAGCATTTACAATGCATTGGCAGCCCCCAACTAAAAAGTTCCTGGAGAAACTTCGACGGGGGCTGCCAGGCTGGTGCCGGATATCTTGAATACAAATGGCTCCAAATGTTAATAGCACATATCACGGAGCCAAATAAAAATCTTGAAATGATAGTAAAGGTGTTTGGGTTCATTTTCAGCTACGATTACAACAAATTTCAGCTAAATAGCATTAAAAATGGCTGAATTATGGTGATTTTTCTTTTTAGCTAAGGTGGCCATCTTGGATTTTTATTTTTGTTTATTGTACGTGATATAGAATGTTGTCAGCTACAACCTCACCAAATTTCAGCTCTCTATGTATAAAGATGGCCGAGTTATGGCATTTTTTCTCTTTTAGCTATGGCGGCCATCTTGGATTTTTATTTTTGGTTTCCATACGTGATAGAGAATGTCTTTAGCTACAACCTCACCAAATTTCAGCTTTCTATGTGTAAAGATGGCTGAGTTAAAACCATTTGAATGTAGCTATGGCAGCCATCTTGGATTTTTATTTTTGGTTTCCGTACTTGATAGAGAATGTCTTTAGCTATAACCTCACCAAATTTGAGCTCTCTATGTATAAAGATGGCCGAGTTAAAGCCATTTGAAAGTAGCTATGGCGGCCATCTTGGATTTTTGATTTTGATATGGAATTTGATAGGAAACCTTGTCAGCTATCACCATACCAAGTTTCAGCTCAATATCACTAAAATTGACCATTTTACAGTATTTTGACTTTTTTGCGTTGTCGGCCATCTTGGAAGTTGGATTTTCAATTGAAATTTATTAGGGATCATTGTCAGCTACCCATTTGCCAAATATAAGTTCCATATCTCAATCAAAATGGCCACTTCACCTAATTAGGTTGTTCGATTCAAAATGGCCACTTCACCTAATTAGCTAGTATGATTCAAAATGGCGACTCACCTAAAGAGATAGTTTGATAAAAAATGGCCGACTCACCTAATTAGCTAGTTTGATTCAAAATGGCAGACAAACCTAATTAGCTATTTTGATTCAAAATGGCCGACTCACCTAATTAGCTAGTTTGATTCAAAATGGCCGACTCACCTAAGTAACTTGTTTGATTCAAAATGGCCACCTCACCTAAGTAATTTGTTTGATTTAA
>JBBPBX010002279.1:76790-92301 GCA_038048925.1 Garcialebias charrua | reverse complement strand
TGGATCGTAGTGTTTCAATTTCCACCTGAGTCAAAGGCCTTGGAAGCTCTACCTCTGACACAGTCACTCACGCCATCATGATGGCCACCATAGTGTCTCTCCCCATCAATGCCATACTGGTTGTCAACCTGTCAGAGTTAAGAGAACATGATATAAATAACATCCAGTTTACACACACTGGTGTTTTTTTAAACCACAAAAGCAAATTTACAATTGCACTTTGTAAAACGGCATAAATTAAACAAACCTGTGCGGGGTCGTGACCTGCACGTGGGTTTTGAGACCACAACAGCAGTGGTGACTGGTTCTGTTCTGTGCGTAGTCTGTGGTGGTTCCAGCCGTCTGTGAAGAATTGCAGATGTCTGTTGATTTGCGGTAGAAAGGTCCAGTGTAATGCGTATAAGTGCACCTCGTTGTCTGTTTGCAGCAGGCCCTCGGTCTCCAGGTAGCAGAAAGTTGTATAGAACAGATCCAACACTGCCCCAAACACATCTCTCCATAACCTCTCAATCCTGGATGGAAAAGACATTTTAGTGTGAAAAAGGAGCAAAAAAGGTTGTCATAATACACTTATATAAAGACCAACAACTTAAAATAAAACGCCACCCCGGTATCCAGTTATTGCTCTGTGGACATTGAGTTCAGGATTGTGAGATCCAGACCTTTCTACTTACCCTGGGAATTCACGACGGTTATTTTTCATACTATTTTGGAAAAGGTAGCAACTTCCATGGAAGTAGTCAGTATGAAAACATGGCGAATGGAGAATAAATCAAGACTTTAATTTAAATACCTCTGGTTATGTGTGCTTCTTCCTGTTATGTGAGAATTTCTGTTTTGGCCTCTGGTTGAGACCATGAAGTGTGCCACTAGTACGTACGTTCTCCCCTCCTTTGTCTGAACGAACACGAGATGGCACTCCATATGTATTCACAGCTTCAAGAAAGCTCTGAAGAACTGTTGTGGCACGATTGTTTGTAGCAGCAGTCAGGTAAACAATGAGGCGACTGAAGCCATCAACGCCCCCGTGAACAACGAATCGCCATCTATATAGACAACAAAAACATTTTTGATTATCACTGGTAGAAGAAACTTTCTTTTGTTTGTTGAATGCAGGCCTGGAATTCACAGAGAAGGAAAATCATAACTGCAGTGCTCTTATTCAGCAGAGTAAATGTTTACGTTAAAACACAGAGTAGTTCCATTAAAGGTTCAGTCTGCAGTTTCTGTAGAACATCAGCACTTAGAAAAAATTTCAACAAGCAAAGCATTCTGATCCCTCCCCCTCAGAGCCATATATGGCTCTGCCCCCTTGTGGTCTGTTGAAATTTGAATTCAAGCTCTGTTTTTATTGGCTGATTCAAATTCAAGCTCGGTTTTTATTGGCTGGTTACAAACTTTGTTCTTATTGGCTGGAAAATGGTGGGTCACTTTTTCTTTTTAGAAATGCTTATTTACCACCTGGAGAAGCAAGGGGACAATATTTTTTTTTAGTTTTTTTCAGAGATTACCTCTCTAACATCAATCTAGTGACAGAGTGAAGAAATATGTTAAAAATATATTGTTAGAAAAGTTACATATAGCAGCTTTAAGAATACATTTCTCACTTATGCTAAGACGATTTTAAAAACTTTAAAGGTTCAGTCTGCAGTTTCTGTAGAACTGCAGCACTTAGAAAAAATTTCAACAGGCAAAGCATTCTGATCCCTCCCCCTCAGAGCCATATATGGCTCTGCTCTCCCATGGTCTGCTGAAATTCAAATTCAAGCTCTGTTTTTATTGGCTGGTTACAAACTCTGTTTTTATTGGCTGGAAAATGGCATGTCACTTTTTCTTTTTAGAAATGCTTATTTACCACCTGGAGAAGCAAGGGGACAATAGATATATACAGTATATTTTTTTTCAGAGATTACCTGGCTAACATCAGTCTGTCAGGAGATAGTGACAGAGTGAAGAAATATGTTTATAAAAAATGTTACATACTGCAGCTTTAATGTCATTGTGTTAGTTGGTCTCTGTGAAAAGTTTCTTAATGAAAGTAATCTGTGTAATCATCACTTGAGGTCCTTATTCACTACAGTACTTTTAAAGAGTACCGGTACATGTATTTGTAATGTCAACATAATTCCTCTTTTTTAAAGACCGTGTAAAGTAAAATTGAATGTGTGTTTTGAGTTTGTCACATGGCATAAATATGTGTTATTAATCACCCATATAAATCTGACTGATTGAAACAGTGCGAAGCTGGAAAGTGCGCATCAAATTTCCTTGCTGGTCAACTCGGTGCAATGCTTCTCGCACTCTTATTCCTTGAAAATTAAGTAAACCATAATTAAAACGTGTTTGATTTGGAGGTGATGAACATATTGAAATGAGTCCATGGTGTAATAATGACAGTTAAGATAAGATTACACTATTGCTATGCCACTGCAATACATTAGAACATTTAAGTTACTTTCAACAGTATGACATGTAATTTTCTTTGTGATCCTTTTACGTTGTGGTAAACTGTTATTTGTTACCAATCCAATGTTATATAGAACTGCAATTGGTGTTGGTATAAGCAACCATAGGCTCATCTGTTGACTTACTTTGGCCAAGTAGCCCCATAGCAACGTGTATCCTGTACGTATTAGGGTGATGACTTCGAATCTCTCGCACAACTCCATCCAGCTCATCATCTTCAATGTTGCAGTATGAGTCAGATACTCTACAAGAAAAAATAAAAGTCAACTGAAAGTGAGGTTCTCCACACGGAAGAAATTGGATGGACAGAATTTCTGACACAAATGTATTACACAATTTGAAGACGAATTACCATAACAGTCATGTGGAAGTATCTGAATGGTGGACATCAACAAATTCGTAAATACTTTTCTGATGCCATCTACAAGTCAATATATTTGAATGAATCAATCAATCCATCAACACTTATCCTAGTTGGGTCATGATGGGTGAGGGAACCTATCTCCAGAGGTCAGTAGGCCAGAAGCAGAATACACCCTGAACAGATCGCGAGTTAATCGTAGATGAATATGAATATCTCACAATTCTAAACTTCTTAAGTGGATTAAAGGCTTAAGATAATATGTTTTACTATTAAAAGTCGATATTTGAACACAACAGATGTTCCGGAACAACTGGAATTATAATAAAAATATAAAATACAAATAAGTTCAAAGTAGCAAAAGAAATACCACACATGTGTACTTACCTTATACCGTACTCTGCCATTCGCCTATAGACTGTTCTTTCACTGACCCCAAAAAGTCTGCCATGACAGATACATCCGCATGAAGATATGATTCCCAAGACGTCAGCGGGCAGCAAATATCCAGGTCTTCCAGCTGTTCTTGTGTGGTACACAGATTTGTGCAAACGACAAGCCACTTCCTCCAAAATCTGGACAACTAATGAGTCAGCTTCAGTATCCGTGTCTGCAGCTACCTGGAGCAGCCACTCACTCAAAACATCGACTGGAAACAGTAAACAGTCATCACTGACTGTATTACTTTCAGCTAAGCTAGCAACGTGCCTTAATTCCTCAGCAATCCTACGATACATCTCTAATAGTTGTTTACTTCCTCTCAAATACGGAGATCTCCTGAGAGAACTGCAGCGCAGGCATGCTCAATCGATCTGCACACTGATCGTTCTATTTCCGGTTTATTGACCAATAGAAGAGCTGGATTTAGAAAGCAGCCCTCCTCATTAACATACGACGAGGAAGAAATGCAGCGAGAAAACAATACAGAAATAAATGCAGCTAACAATACAGCAATAAATAAATACAGCAATAAATATAGCAAACGGAAAAACAGCGAGAAAAAGGCAAAGCAAAATATCTATTGTTATTGACGGAAACTCATGTGTAAGGAGATATAAAAAAGAATATATATATTTATGCTTTTATTTCTCATGTGTAAGGAGATATAAAAAAGAATATATATATTTATGCTTTTATTTCTCATTAAAATATATATTTCTACTTTGATTTATATATTTATTCTTTTATTTATTATTATTTAGGATATATATTTCTACTTTGATTTATATATTTATTGTTTTATGTCGGATATATATTTATTCTTTTATTTATTATTTTGACAGTTTTGGTCCTCCATAGAAGGCAGCAGACCAAGAAGTGATTTAAAGACGAAAATGTACCAGTGAGAGTCTGAGTGAAGTTATGACCAGTTAACCAGTGAATACAGGGTGCAATGGTGGGTATGGTAGTTACAGCCAGTTATGAATCTTAGTGCACCATGATGGACCACAACCAGAACCTTGAGATGGTTGTAGATTTCTGCACAACTGGCACTGCCCTCCCTTCCACTCTACATTGATGGAGCAGTGGCGGAAATGGTCCCCTCTGTCTGGTACTTCAGGGTGCATCTGGCAAACACCCTCACCTGACGCATCAACACCGTGGCCACGGCTGTCATTAAGAAAGTCCACCAGTGGCTGTACTTCCTAAGGAAACTGAACAGAGCAGGTCTGGAAGCTGATGTCCTCAGGTCCTTCTACAACTGTGCGGTGGTGGAGAGCATCCTGACCTCCACCTACATGGTGTGGTACAGTAGCTGCACAGTGGCAGAGAAGGAGGCACTGCAGAGGGTGGTAGATCTGCTTAGAGGACCATCGGGTGCAGCTTTCCATCCCTCAGGGACATTTATACCTCCAGGTGCAAGACAAGAGCCACCCGCATCCTTCATGACCTCACCCATCCTGCACATGCAATATTCTGATATATTATGATGTAAGGGAGTCCATCTCTGTTCACAGAACCAGCTTTCCTCACCAGCCTGCCGAGTCGCCCTGCATCTCTCCTCTTTAATGCTGCCTCCCCAACACACAGCTGCACAGAAGAAGACACTGGTACTGGCTACAGACTGGTAGAACATGAGCAGCAGTTTCCTGCAGATACTGAAGGAGCCAAGCCTCCTCAGGAAGTAGAGCCTGCTCTGACCCTTCCTAGGCCGTGTTCACTGACCAGTCCGGCCTGTCATCCAGTTGTATGACCAGATATTTGTAGGTACTGACCACCTCCACATCAACCCCCTCAATTGAGATTGGCTGCAGTATAATGACCAATACAAACCAAACAAAAGTGATCACAACATCAGCTCAGGCAGCCAGGTACATTGTATTTTACCGACTTGTTTCTGAAATAACAACTTTTGGTTAGTTTCCTCACACTGAGCATCTTTTCACTGACTGATGGGTAAATGCATTTCATGTAACATCACCTAAAAAGTACATTATTGATACCATAAAAGGAAATAAAGTGCTGAATTTTTCTTAAAATATGACATTTTTGAAAATATGACATGACAAACTGAACAAATATGGTATTAGAGGACCAGCATTACAGTGGGTATCTAGCTACTTAAAAAATAGGAAACAATTTGTACAAATAAATGATGTAAGATCTGACCTCTGTAATATCACATGTGGAGTTCCCCAAGGCTCTGTACTTGGACCAAAGCTTTTTATTTTATATGTGAATGACTTGGTAAATGTGTCAGGACTCCTTAAATGTGTACTTTTTGCTGATGATACCACTTTTTTCTGTTTAGGTGAAGATATAGAACAAATGTTGGAATTGATAAAGACAGAATTTGTCAAGATACAAACTTGGTTTAAAATAAATAAATTATCATTAAATCTAGAAAAAACTAATTACATGATATTCGGTAATAAAAAGAAAACTGTTGATGTTCCACTCAAAATTGAGGATGTTGAGATTTGTAGAGTGAATGAGGTGAAGTTTTTGGGTGTTATCATTGATGACAAACTGACATGGAAACAACACATAAATTCTGTAAGAATAAAAATAGCTAGATCGATAGCAGTACTGTACAAAGTCAGAGACCTATTGAATGATAAAGCTCTGTATTTGTTGTATAACACAATCATTGTTCCACACTTAATCTATTGTATTGATGTTTGGGGGAAAGCGTGTAAAACAATCACAAAGCCTATTTTTGTATTACAGAAAAGAGCTGTAAGAATTATCACTAGAAAGCATTACCGTCATCCATCAAGTACATTATTTTATCAACTAAAATTATTGAAGTTCCATGATTTGGTAGACTATAATATTTTATCAGTTATGTATAGAGCTCAAAATAATGCATTACCTTTAAATATCCAAATGCACTTTGTTAAAAGACAAAGTTGTTATAATCTTAAGGGAACAGAGTTGTTTGTAAAACCACAATTCAGAACCAGTTTGAAGGGACGTTCTACCTCAATCCAGGGAATTAGATTATGGAATGGCTTGGAGAATGTAGTTAAAAATGCCAAGTCAATGTTTACATTTAAAAAAATGATCAAAACAAATGTGTTAAAAAAATATATGTGAAATAACGTAATGTGTATTGTATTAGTTAGAAAATTAGAAAGAGTTAGTCATTTTGTACTGTTAGTTAGAAAATTAAAAAGAGTTAGTAATTTTGTACTGTTGGTTGAAGAATATTATTGTTTAACCTGACTGTTGGAAAAAGTTGGTTGAAGATTATTATTGTTTACATGGTTTGACTACTGTTGTTTAATCTGATTGTTGGAGATAAGGGGCAGATATAATAAGATTTATTCTTCTTTCTGCCACCTTTCATTTTTTTACATTTTGTACACTATCATTATGAGATTGCCTTGTATTGTTTCTTTTGTAAAAAAATGAACAAATTTAATAAACATAAACATTTCAACAGAGAAAACCACTTGCAGTATTTTTTTTTTACATTTTCATAGTAGACAAGTTTGTTTGCACAGACAGAAAAATTTACACAAATACAATCATGTAAAAGAGAAAGTTCACCCTCTTAAATTCTTCGGTTTTACATACAGATATGTTAAAAACCTCATGTACAAAAACAACAAACTGACTATTATTTATTGAACTACTTTGTAAAATGAAGCAACAGTAGAAAAGCTGAGTGCAAATTATGTATACATTTGTTGCTTTGATATGATTTAAAAGGGAAAATGTACTTGATTAACTGATTATCAGTAAATGTGACCAGTTTGCTGCTCTAGAGCATAGAAGTGTGCAACACGTCAAGGAGGAAAGACATCAGCAATAACTGTAGAAAAGCAAATACTGCTTCAATTTGTCATGGTTTGTAAGTTAATTTCAACCAACAATAGATTTTTCTTTGAATTATGTCTTGATAAGTAACACTGGGACATGGTGGGCATTCTGTTTCCCATGACTGCAAACGCATAGAAGCACAAAAAAGTAATTTTTCATATTAATGTTTACTCTTTAAGGCTGATTTATAAAAAGCTTTGATGCACTGTTTTAAAAATTAATGCATAAATCACACATGGACTGTAATACTCTCAGTGGATGTTTGTGAATCAGTGCCCATCCACTCTGTAAACATTGTATTAAGCATTTGTCATGTTGGTGACCCTTTATATTGTTGCCACACACATTTTACATTAAATAAAATAAAAAAATCAGGATATGGCGCATAAATGAGATTTTGCTTTTCTCATTTCATCATTATCTGTTCTCCCCAAGCCTGTCCCAATGGGCTTGGTCATCTCAACACAGGTTTGAGTTATATGAACTCCAAAGAACACTTTCCAAAATCGTGTATCTTTGCCTCCGCGGATAAATCAAATATATCTCACCCCTGGCCTGTAGTTTTGAAATATATGGGTCATCTGGAAAATAAGCAGAAGTCAATCTTGTATATTTTCTGAACTTTAAAACACTTAAGAGGTTTTGTTTTTGTACCAGTGTAGAGGTCCCAGTTTTAAGGTCAACAGTACGAGGTGCGAACATCTGGAGACGCTTCATTTTATTATTGAACAGCTCCACACGTACTGCGATCCACAATCCCAACAGGGAATTATCTTGAAACACCACAAGTAAAGAAGACCCACACCATCATAACAACAGTAATACTGCGGCTTTCTCAACTGAATAACGTCAAGTTACTATGCAAATACCTATGTGCAGTGAGCATAAATTGTTATTCCAGTGGTGCTGAGAGGCACCACCACCAGTGTCTTTATTTAAAGAATCAGGTTTTAGAATTCAAAATTCTGCCAGACGACGAGTGTAAAAACAAAAGTATTGACTTGCAACTGCTGGAGGGAGTCAGGATCCAGCTGCTGGAACACGTCTCCTCAGAGAGGCGAGGTGAGAGCCGCCTGTCGGAGCTTGAAGAGATTATGTTACCACAACCAGAGGGGGAGCCGCTCAGGAAGGAGGCTTTGATGTTGTGGACAGGGTGGTGGTCCAAAGGACGAAGTAGGGGTCAAGCACAGGTAGTCAGAGGTCCAAGAATAAATCCAAAGGTCAAACAGTCATCCAGAATTTGTAGACCAGAAAGAGTACCGGTAGGTGTTACCAAGGTCCGATGGACAGAATAAAACCATACAAGGAGCAGGCAGAACAGTAAATCCACAAGGCGTGAGGTCAAAATCCAAAGAACAAGGCGTGAACGTCAGGCATGAACATGATGGCTGGATATCAGATACCAAGAATGGTACAATAATCTGGCAGAAGTTAGTCATGAATGGGGTTCTTAAATAGGGTGAGGAGCAGGTGCAGGGCACAAGTGCTAATGAGCTGCAGGGAAGTGGGTGTGGCAGAGAGAACGTGATCATGACACTTTATAGACAGTTTGAAGCAAAACTCCAGTGGTTTAAGAAGAACCAGTTCTACAATGGCCCAGTCAAAGCCTAGACCTCCAACCAACTGAACTTCTTAGGTTTGATTTTAAAGATCACTAAACACAAACTGCACCCGTCCACCTTAAAGGAGCTGGAGCAGTAGTGCTATGAATGGACCGTCCAGTTAGACGTAGCGAGTTAGTGAAGATTTAACTAAAGTGACTTGCTGCAAATTGTGGTGCTATCAACTATTGCCATGTGGTGGAAGTGAATAGTTCTACACATTCAGGTTTTCATTATTTTATTTCATGTTTACCAATAAAAAATATTTGTCTCCTTCCAAGTGATGGTTATTGTTGTGTAAATTGAAATAGTCGTCCCCCCCCAAAATCCTTTTAAATTCAAGATCGTAAAGCAATAAAACAGAGAAAATGCCAAAGGGGTGAATACTTTTGCAACCCACTGTCGTTTTTAAGCACTCTAATAATGAAATATTTAATTTGGTTTAATTGTGAGGATAAAAACACTCAACACCAAAACTATTGCAAATCTGCGCAACATGAGAAAGATTTTAATCATATGGCAAATAAACAGAAATGCTTTTGTCTTCAATCATATAGGCACTGCAGTTTTTGTACAGTACAGTACATAGAACTCTGTCTAAAATTGCAAGCCATATCCAAAAATAAATAAATGGATACCAAGTCGGGTAGAACCCTGATTTAGAGCAGTAACCATTCATTTAGTCAAATCAGCTGGCCACAGCGCCATCCATGGACACTGGTTCTGATCAATTCAGTCCGTCATGATTTTACTTCACCCTCAATATTTAAATGAATATAAAGACAAACAGTTCAATTCTTTTTTTCTTCTTCTGAGTAACAAAGACTTATTCCCAGGGGCTGTANCTTTACCCCCCTCCATCACTGCTTTACCTCCCTCCATCACTGCTTTACCCCTCCATCACTGCTTTACCCCCCTCCTTCACTGCTTCCTGTTTATTACTCAGTACTAAAATTTCTGCTGTCACCTCTGTTTTTTCCTGTTTGTTCTTTGGATGCAAATATGACCTTGGCCAGTTTAATGTCAGTAGTGGGAATGTGGTAAAGTATTTCCGTGAGAGGATGAACGGTGTAACTCGTTCACAGAGGTTCCTGGCAGCCAAACCACAAACATGACAAATGGTGTGTTGTTTTGGGTGAACTGAAATCCATCCATCCCTTATCTTTTACCTGCTTCTTCCAATTTGGGTCACTGGGATCGCCGGTGCCCATGTCCAGCAATCACTGTGCGAGGGGCGGGGTACACCCTGGTAGAGCTGTCATCGGGCCGGAAATCCACGGCCCTACCCTACCCGAGCCCTCAGTTTAATTACCCAAGCCCGAGGGAGCCCGCTCATTTCCTAGAAATCACCGCCCGACCCGACCCTACCCGATTAAAAAAAAAAAAAACACTACGTTTATTTATTAAGCTTTATTAAGCGCTAAAAAAATGCTTTGCTTGAATTATAACAGTAACAGTGATAAAGAACAATAAAAAGTATCACAAATATATTTTTATTAATAAGAACTGCACAAACATGAACAAAATAAAACGCGCATATATTCAAGAAGATGGCTTTGTTGTTTGCGCCGGCCGGAGCGCGGCCGTCAGCTGCGCAGCCTCTTCTTCAGCTGTGAACCTGCCAAATAAATCTGGATTTAGTTGCTTAAAATTAAAATTATAAATATATTTAAAAATCGGTCAAGAAGTTTTTCTACTTACATGGCTTACATGTTGTCATGTAAGAACAATATCGCGTCCACTGTAGCAGGTTTGAGAGATGTCCTCCTCTGATCAATTGTGAGTCCAGCCGCGCTGAAAACTCTCTCGCTGCTGCTGCTGCTCGCTGGAATGCAGAGCACAGATCTCGCCAACTTGGCCAGTTTTGGGTACACACTCGAGTTTAATTTCCAGAATCCAAGCAAGTCTCTTTCATCGGCCACAGCATGCTTTAGAGTGGTGTACAGCGTGACCTCATCTTCTTCTTCACTGTCTGATTCATCCACTGCGTTCTCCCACTCAGCAAAAGAACTTGATGTTGTTCTTCTTTGTTTTGCTGGAGGAGGTGTGAGCGCGCTTGATGTTGAAGCTTCAGGAAGCACTTCTTCAGGTGCGGCAACTTGTTCCGCCGCAGATGAGAGCAGTGTGCGGACGTGAGCGTGCACCTGACGCACGTCAGCTGGTGACATCATTTTGAGTTTGTTAAAGTTGGGCCACAGAAATAATGCGACTCTGTGCAAGTCGTGGATAATAATTTTGCGCTCCAGCACTTCTGCATGTCTGCGGCGCAGAAACGCCTGCTGCGGAGAGTCTGTGCGTGAGGACTGGCAGTGTTGCTTCAGTTTCTCATTCCAGAGACAAACCAGGTTGATGGTGGGATATTTGTCACCCTCCAGTTCTCTCTGTGCACGGTAAAATGGTTCGAGAAATGTCACTAAAAAGTCCAGCATGTCGGGGGAGATGCTGTCCAGGCGCGCCTGCTCTCCGCGAGCCTCCATCTTCTCACACAGCTCAGTGTAAATATCTAGCACAGATTTAAGTGTGAGGTACACAGTGCTGAATCTGGTCTCACCCATCTGCAGTACAGTTTTTGAGAGCTGCGCAGCTAGACCAGATTGTTTTATATATCTCACAAGAGCTTTGGCTGCCGCGATGGTCTCAGCTATTTCTGGAGCGTTTCCAGCCAGTGCGTCAGGGTCCAGCCCGTGGCGCAGGACGGTGTTTATTAGATGATCAAAACAGTTAATCCTCCTGTCTGGCTCCAAGGCTTTAATAATATTGCTTCCTTGATCTGTCACCCAAACTATTTTATTTAGGGAGGAGGGGTCCAGGCCAAATTTGTTAATAAGCAGGCGCAATATTTCCTTTCTGATATTTTTGCCTGTTTTAGCTTCTTCTGCTGGAAACACGGCTGTCGTCAGAGTTTTTCCAACTAGTTTAAAGTCACTTCCGATGAAGTGGCAGGTGATTGCCATGTAACTTGTTTTTTTGTAATCATCAGTCCACATATCTGTGCTCATTGCAATGTCACCAGTCGCAAGAGCCTTTTTCAGTGTTTGGATTAAGGCTTCTCTTTTTTCTTCGGCCATTTCTGCGCACATCTTTGAAATTGTGTTGCGGTGTGGCAGAACGGATTCTGCAGAGACACGACCATAAGTGGCACCAACATTTATTAACTCTTGAGCCAGTCCTCGAAAACCTTCTCCACTCACCACGTTAAAAGGCCTGATGTCTTTGCAGCAAAACGTGACGCACTTTTCCGTGATGGATTGCTTGAATCGCTGCGGGACTTTCTGCACGTTCACAAATGAAGTCATTGAGCTTTGACTATCACTTTTTTTCGGAGGAGGCTGACACACTTTGCTATGTCGACTCAGTGAGGAGGTCCCAGTTTTTTTGCTGTCATAGCTGAGCACAACGCCACATTTGTTGCACCTCACAAAACCAACGCAGGCCATTTTGTCGTCAACTACAAGTTTAAAATAGTTCCAGACCTCAGACTTTCCACTCTGGTGGCTTTGAAGACTGAGTTCTCCCGTTTTCAGCTTTTGTTGAACTCTTTCAGGCTCCATTATGCCGCTTGTTGTTGTTTTAATGTGTAGGTCAAGTGCAGATCCTCCTCAGTAGTCCGCCGCAGAGAGGAGAAAAGAAGGGTGGGCGGGGCTGAGTTTAGTGGCTGCGCGCGTCGCGCGCCAATCTATTCTTTCTAAATTCACTCTATTAATTATTTTCCTCATCAGTAAACTTACTGCCTTATATTCTTTACAAGCAGATTAAAACAATTTTATATTGTGTGCATTTTTATTTAGTTTTGTTTGTGCTGTATGATTAAAAAAACCCACATCAAAGCCCGAGCCCGACCCGGCCCGCCAATCAAACGCAAAAATATGGCCCGAGCCCGACCCGAAGTCGGGTAGGGCTCGGGTAGGGTCGGGCTCGGGCAAAGAAACGACACCTCTACACCCTGGATGGGTCACAAGTCCATCACAGGGATACATAGAGAGAAATAACCATTCACTCTCTCACTCACACCTAGGGACAATTTAGAGTTACCAATCAGACTAACATGCAATTTTTTTGACTGTGGGAGGAAACTGGAGTACCCATAGAAAACCAACAAATGCACAGAGAGAACATGCAAACTCCACCCAGAAAGGCCCCCGGACCGGGATTTGAACCAGGGACCTGCTCGCTGAGAGGCAGCAGCTCTACCAGTTGTGCCACCGTGCTGCCCTGAACTGAACTAAAACAAAATAAAACTTGAATGAGTTCTTTGTCTAGGCCAGAAGGTACAACCCCTGGCAAAACTCAGGGAAAATACCCTCATGGAAGAGACTCTTTCAAATGTTTATTCAAAACTATTATTTTTCAAAATCCTATCCTGAGAAACTATAAAAAGAAATAAATATAATTGTTGTCACTCAAATATATATATATATTTTGGTGGTGGTGGTGGTGGTGTGGGGGAGGTATAACAGTGGTAGAGTATCCAACTTGGAAAATAAAAATCATAGGTCCAATTTCCCACCATGCCCACTTGTCGTAGTGTTCTTGAGCAAGACACTTATTCCCTAACTGCTCCCCGGACACTTAAATATCTGCTGGCTGCTACACACGGGTGTATCTGCTGTGTGATGGGACAAAAGCAGAGGGCTACGTTTGTCAGTGTATGGGCACATACTGTACAATGACAATGTTACATAGCACTTCAAGTCTTTGATCAAGTAGAGGGAAGAAAATGGAATCACTCCGTAATTTGTCGTACTAAAACAAACATCTGTATCAGATTAAATACTCTAATCAGTCCTTAGGTTAAAAAAAAGTGCTCACACCTTGCTGTACACAATGCAGATAGACATGAATTATGGTTCCAATACAAGACATGAGGATTACGTAATTGCTTTGGAAAAGTAATTATCACTAAATGTTGCAAAAGGTTTCGGTCTTTCCCCATCAGCTGTGTCTAAACTCTCAACCAAATACCGGTACAAATAAAATGAGAAAGCTGACAGCATACAGGAAGTACTGTACAAGAAAGACATCAAAGAGTCAAGATACAAAGTCTTGAAAAGAGAAAATACACATTAAACAAACAAGGAACAAGTAGGGGGAACTTAGTTCAATGTTTCTGACCAAACTGTAAGAAATCCCCTAAATAAATGGGATTTATATGTAGAAATGTCAATAAAACTACCATTAACACCCAAACAGAAAAGACATGGCGACCATGGACTAGGAGAAATGGTAAATGGATTGTACTTATATAGCACCTTTCTATCTTATCTAGATACTCAAAATGCTTTACATTACAATCTGTGCCTCATTTACCCATTCATACAGCACTCTACTAGATCTCTACAAATCTAATTGAACAAATCATTCTAAAGAGACTAATCAGAGCTTTCTCAAATTCATACACTGATAGGACACACATTGGAGGCAAGGAAGGGTTCAGTGTCTTGTCCAGGGACACTTCGGCATGTGACTGCTGGTGGATTCAAACCCCCCAACCCTTGCACTGGAGGACAACTGCTCTAACCACTCAGCCACAGGCACCCTGTGGTTGACTGAATGCATCATGTCAGGTCCTTACCTGACATGATGCATTCAGGTCAGTGGATTGGGGATTGGGGAAATGTCAGCCATTACATCTTCAATAAATGCCAAACGTTTTGTTATAAATTTGGACACTTTTATACCACAATTTAAAATGTTTTCTGAGAATGGCTTCATATTTCACGATGCCACAGGGCAAAGGACATGAAAGCGTTTCTGCAACAAAGAGAAAAATGTCAAAGGCATGGCCGGCAAATAGTTGATCTCAATCCAGTTGCAAATTTATTGTGGACCTGAAGGAATTGATCAATTACACGACTCCAACCTACAAAGCTGATCTGACCACCACAATGAGACAGCTGGAACCTGGCTAATAAAGTCAATTGTTTGTCATTTGTTAGGTTCATTCAAGCTGTGATAAAAGCCAAAGGTGGTGCAACAAATTACTAATGGCACAATGTTCTTCCATGTTGTTTCCTCACAATTGAATGATTTCCATTATTTGATAAAAAAAAAAATACAATAATGCTTTTTCTTTTATTGTTCCTTATTGCCAGAGGGCTGGAATATTGTTTTAAATGATGGCTTTATAGAATGTATGTGAATTGTTGTTTTTTTAATCACACAAAAGAAAAAAATATAAATAGTGTGAAATAGAAAGAAAGCAACTGGGGAGCTGCAATAATGTGTCTTTTCTATTAGATAAATTGGTTCTAATTCCAGTGAACAGAAGCCAATGTGGCCAAACATGTTTCCAAGTGTCTGTCATCTTGTGCTGTGAATGATTTGAAACAGGGACACAATATACCCGTGATGTGCCGAGTGTAAGTGCAATGGATCTGAGTCACCATGTGGGTGTGCATGTATTAGCACTGAGGGCTGTGACAGAGGTGTGAAGAGACAGAGACGGGCTGAAAGCAAAGACACCAAACTGCTGCTGTTCTCATCTGTGGCTCCACATTCAGGTGTGAGCTAGCAGATTATTGGTATTATTGCATGCTGTTGAGGCAAAATCCAGACAATAATAATAACTGGGATTAAAGTGTTGCCCGTGTCTATCTGTCAGTGAAATGTCTCATGGAGATGAAATTTAATAAAACTCCTATAAGTAATCATTGGATGTACATTTACAATGGATTACTCTTGGCAGTCAACCAAATTTATGTTGGATACCACAAGCAACCTTAGAAAACACACAGCCTATAACTGAGTCAGTTTTACAAAAATGGATTTTACATTTGGTGTGCTGGGAGCTAAGTCAGATCCTGTAGCTATATAT
>JBBPBX010002279.1:65690-75909 GCA_038048925.1 Garcialebias charrua | reverse complement strand
AAGGATGTTAGAAATGCAGCTGCCAGGGAAATGAAAAAGAGGAGATATATGGATGTAGTTAGAGAGGACATGGAGGTAGTTGGAGTGAGGACAGAGGATGCAGAGGACAGAGTGACCAGGAGGATGACTCACTGTGGAGACCCCTGAAGAGGGAAAAGCCGAAAGGAGACACAATCGCCTGTCTGTTAGCAAAATATCCCACGAACTTAAGGACAGATTTTAATGAAACGCTCAGAAAATAATAATTGGATCAAAATGCAGTCTTTCAAAGAATTATAGGCTTTTCGTTTTACCAATATTGCAAACGACAACAGCTAATACCGCACCCATCATTGAGTTAGTGACAACAGGTCTTTGAGGAAAGTAAGAAAGACCTACATCTGAATGCCTGATGTTTTTACAGACTGAAGAAGCCCAAAAATGTTATGGATCACCTTGGTCACAGGATTTTAAAGTGAGAATTATACAAACATGCAAATTTTATCCCAAACAGAAAAAAAAGGTTATGAGAAAAACTCAGCATTTTTACAACTTGCTTAAAAAGAATTTCTAGGATAAGCTCATTTCTTTATGGATTACTGTTCTTACCCATTCTTGACTCCTCAGCCTCAATAATCCTGCGCACAGACTCCTGCATGAGTAAAATCTATGGAGATAAAGGAGGCGCACAGAGGAACGAACACATGATGAGATTTCATATTTTATGGATTGTACCATCAATTTCCACTAGTACTTTGCATGCTATCTGATCCAATTGGAGCCCTTTACCTTGATGGCTCATAGAATTTATGTTTCTGACAGTCGGACACAAACACCTACATCTATAATCAAACATTAAGCCGTAACTTTTGACGGCACCACGGCTATAAGTGTGTATTACGCACAGCAGCCTCTGCCTCCTGCTTCTTCTTGGCTATATTAGAGGCCGAGCTCTCCCTGTGTTTCTCCAACTCTCTGTTGAGTTAAAACAAACAAAACAGATAAATAAAAAAAAGCTCATAAAATCTGACCATAACAACACAATACGACACTTCTAGTAACAGCGTTTGTTTGAAGTAAACAACACAAAGAGGGTTTCTTACTGTTCCTTCTGGGCCCGCAAATAAGGCCGGATAATGAGCTGCTGGATGGCGAGGTAGAAAACCACTGGTCCGACTGTGGCGTAAAATACTGCACTGGGCAGGAGTTGGTCAGTGAGGTGAATAGGAAAGAAGTAGGTCTGGCTGGCTCGGTTAAATCTGCACACAAAGAATCATCACTACATTTATTTCTAGGACTCGCACATAAAAGTGAAATTGTGTCCCATTCTTAAGATGAGACAGGAAATTATAGACACAGCATCGTTATACGAATACTACCATATTTTTTGCCCTATAAGTCACATTTTTTAAATAATTTGCATGCCCTGCTATTTATACGCCGAAGCAATGTATTTATGGATTTTTTTACCATATTTATGAACCAATTTTTGGCTGAGATATGACCGTTTTCATTCATTCTGACTGAAAATATTTAACACTACCATTTTCAGCCGCTAGATGGCACTAGAGTAGTATAGTATGCCGTTGTATCATGGAATAGGTAAAAGTGGCTATTAATGACACAATCGGCTTGCCACAACCTGCCAACTTTATTCAGCTCGCTTGGAGCAACCGTCAAATCAGCTTAATTTCGCTGAGCCGCCCTGGTGAAACGCAGCTAATTTGACCATTAAAGTGCATTTATTAAGTAAATGTTCAACTGAGTCACACCTTTACTATAAAGTAGAGCAAACAAATAATTGTTTTAGGTGCTTATCTTGTTAAATTTTGAAGACGTGTAGCGTTCCTCCTTCATGATTTCCTCCCTGTCTGCGCGCTCCTGGAGCACCGAGGCAGCAAATACTTTTGAAATACAGCTGATTTGATGAATAAAGTGCATTTATTAAGCAAAATTTAGACTGAGACACACCTTTACTATAATTTCAAGCAAACAAATAATTGTTTTTAAGTGTTAATCTTGTTAAATTCTTAAAGTCCTCCTGTGCAAGCTCCCACGGCCGCAATTTGGCAGCCAATTGATTTTTGGCACAACACTGGCCCACATTTCCAGGTTGTCAGCGGTGACGTATAATAGATGCGACATATTTATGGATTTTTACAATTTATCAGACATATTTGGACTGATGCAATCTATAGGGCGGTGCAAATTTTATGGCGGAAAATACAATATATATTTGTAAAAACTCGCAGTTTAGACCAAATTTGTAAAAAGAAACAGAAATATTGGGCTGGCTGACATAATTACATTGTGACTTATGCAGATGCCATGGCAACAGCAATGTAGAAAAAAAAACCCTCTGGAAACAGAACAAGAGAAACTGGAGCAAGGATCTGAACTTACTTGATCTTTAGGGAGACACCTTGGGGCACTCCCACGCTGACGGTGGCCCCCACCACACTGTGCCGACTGATCTTTCTCTCAGCGCCGTACTCTATCACAGTCCCAAAGAAACCGGATCTGTCACATTGACAACAAAGTCACTACCTCTGTAAAACGTAGCTTACACACATTTTAGCTGTCGGTTATTGAATAAAAAAATGTCCCAACATTGCATCAGTTCATGTTTCACATTTAATAAGCAAAGTAAAAACAAAAAGAAGTCTTTAAAGATTTTTAAGGAAAAAGTTTTAAGCATTTTGTTGGCAGACTTGGCAGAAAATGAAAGTTCAACTCAATCTGAGTGTAACTGATTTGAACTTCTCTGTTATGCCGGGTACCCACCAGACGCGTTTCGGGCAGCGGAAGTGGCCGGTTTACATTGAAAGTCTATGCTGAGGCGCGTCGAGGCGCGGCGAATCGTGAAGCGGCGCGTTTTGAGCGTTTCAAGCGGCGCGGCAGTTCTTTTGAGTGCATGCGACGCGTCCGAAGCAGCCAAAGTTCAAATATTTGAACTTTCGACGCTCGCCGCGTCGCAGCAACCAATCGGGAGAGACTCTGCTATGTGATGACGCAACGACGACGGGACTTTTTTTGGACTTTTTAAACTTACCCCATCGAGCCTCCATGAAGAAACCAGCCTCCGGTAAGAAACTTGGCATTTTTACAGTTGCTGCTGTCCGCTCGAGCGTACGATCACCCCAAACATAACAAAACATTTTAATCTCAACAAAGACTGTCGGAGCTGCAGTTCGGCTCGTAGAAAACCCACTCAAGTAGTAACGAGGCTCACGTACAGCTGATTTTGTCTGCCCGGTGTACAAGAAACAACCGGAAAAGGAGCCAGACGCTGCTCCCACTGCGCGTCATCAGACGCGTCTTCAGTGTGAACAGATTCTGGTGACAAGCGGCCAAAAGGGTGCGGCAAGAGCGTTATGACGCATTTGGTGGGTACCCGGCATTAGTGCACAAGAAACCTCTGGACATAGACTGAAGCCTATTTTTGACGTAGAGGGAAAGAAACACATACGACTTTTGCTACAAGTGAGACAAAATATAACTATTGTTCGTTCCAAGTTCAAGACTTAGTTCCAGATACTGATGAGCTACAACTCCAAGTGGTAATGAGGAGAGCAGTGTACTGAAGTTACTGTATGTGTGCTAATTCTGGGACGAAAAAAGTGATTATCACTGTAAACTTTTGAATACACATAAAATTTCTGTTGCAAGATAGTGATCAGGGTAAAGCGTTGGTGGCGGTGTATCAGGGTCATGGGTGGAGCATGGTGGCAGTGTATCAGGGTCATGGGTGGAGCATGGTGGCAGTGTATCAGGGTCATGGGTGGAGCATGGTGGCAGTGTATCAGGGTCATGGGTGGAGCATGGTGGCAGTGTATCAGGGTCATGGGTGGAGCATGGTGGCAGTGTATCAGGGTCATGGGTGGAGCATGGTGGCAGTGTATCAGGGTCATGGGTGGAGCATGGTGGCAGTGTATCAGGGTCATGGGTGGAGCATGGTGGCAGTGTATCAGGGTCATGGGTGGAGCATGGTGGCAGTGTATCAGGGTCATGGGTGGAGCATGGTGGCAGTGTATCAGGGTCATGGGTGGAGCATGGTGGCAGTGTATCAGGGTCATGGGTGGAGCATGGTGGCAGTGTATCAGGGTCATGGGTGGAGCATGGTGGCAGTGTATCAGGGTCATGGGTGGAGCATGGTGGCAGTGTATCAGGGTCATGGGTGGAGCATGGTGGCAGTGTATCAGGGTCATGGGTGGAGCATGGTGGCAGTGTATCAGGGTCATGGGTGGAGCATGGTGGCAGTGTATCAGGGTCATGGGTGGAGCATGGTGGCAGTGTATCAGGGTCATGGGTGGAGCATGGTGGCAGTGTATCAGGGTCATGGGTGGAGCATGGTGGCAGTGTATCAGGGTCATGGGTGGAGCATGGTGGCAGTGTATCAGGGTCATGGGTGGAGCATGGTGGCAGTGTATCAGGGTCATGGGTGGAGCATGGTGGCAGTGTATCAGGGTCATGGGTGGAGCATGGTGGCAGTGTATCAGGGTCATGGGTGGAGCATGGTGGCAGTGTATCAGGGTCATGGGTGGAGCATGGTGGCAGTGTATCAGGGTCATGGGTGGAGCATGGTGGCAGTGTATCAGGGTCATGGGTGGAGCATGGTGGCAGTGTATCAGGGTCATGGGTGGAGCATGGTGGCAGTGTATCAGGGTCATGGGTGGAGCATGGTGGCAGTGTATCAGGGTCATGGGTGGAGCATGGTGGCAGTGTATCAGGGTCATGGGTGGAGCATGGTGGCAGTGTATCAGGGTCATGGGTGGAGCATGGTGGCAGTGTATCAGGGTCATGGGTGGAGCATGGTGGCAGTGTATCAGGGTCATGGGTGGAGCATGGTGGCAGTGTATCAGGGTCATGGGTGGAGCATGGTGGCAGTGTATCAGGGTCATGGGTGGAGCATGGTGGCAGTGTATCAGGGTCATGGGTGGAGCATGGTGGCAGTGTATCAGGGTCATGGGTGGAGCATGGTGGCAGTGTATCAGGGTCATGGGTGGAGCATGGTGGCAGTGTATCAGGGTCATGGGTGGAGCATGGTGGCAGTGTATCAGGGTCATGGGTGGAGCATGGTGGCAGTGTATCAGGGTCATGGGTGGAGCATGGTGGCAGTGTATCAGGGTCATGGGTGGAGCATGGTGGCAGTGTATCAGGGTCATGGGTGGAGCATGGTGGCAGTGTATCAGGGTCATGGGTGGAGCATGGTGGCAGTGTATCAGGGTCATGGGTGGAGCATGGTGGCAGTGTATCAGGGTCATGGGTGGAGCATGGTGGCAGTGTATCAGGGTCATGGGTGGAGCATGGTGGCAGTGTATCAGGGTCATGGGTGGAGCATGGTGGCAGTGTATCAGGGTCATGGGTGGAGCATGGTGGCAGTGTATCAGGGTCATGGGTGGAGCATGGTGGCAGTGTATCAGGGTCATGGGTGGAGCATGGTGGCAGTGTATCAGGGTCATGGGTGGAGCATGGTGGCAGTGTATCAGGGTCATGGGTGGAGCATGGTGGCAGTGTATCAGGGTCATGGGTGGAGCATGGTGGCAGTGTATCAGGGTCATGGGTGGAGCATGGTGGCAGTGTATCAGGGTCATGGGTGGAGCATGGTGGCAGTGTATCAGGGTCATGGGTGGAGCATGGTGGCAGTGTATCAGGGTCATGGGTGGAGCATGGTGGCAGTGTATCAGGGTCATGGGTGGAGCATGGTGGCAGTGTATCAGGGTCATGGGTGGAGCATGGTGGCAGTGTATCAGGGTCATGGGTGGAGCATGGTGGCAGTGTATCAGGGTCATGGGTGGAGCATGGTGGCAGTGTATCAGGGTCATGGGTGGAGCATGGTGGCAGTGTATCAGGGTCATGGGTGGAGCATGGTGGCAGTGTATCAGGGTCATGGGTGGAGCATGGTGGCAGTGTATCAGGGTCATGGGTGGAGCATGGTGGCAGTGTATCAGGGTCATGGGTGGAGCATGGTGGCAGTGTATCAGGGTCATGGGTGGAGCATGGTGGCAGTGTATCAGGGTCATGGGTGGAGCATGGTGGCAGTGTATCAGGGTCATGGGTGGAGCATGGTGGCAGTGTATCAGGGTCATGGGTGGAGCATGGTGGCAGTGTATCAGGGTCATGGGTGGAGCATGGTGGCAGTGTATCAGGGTCATGGGTGGAGCATGGTGGCAGTGTATCAGGGTCATGGGTGGAGCATGGTGGCAGTGTATCAGGGTCATGGGTGGAGCATGGTGGCAGTGTATCAGGGTCATGGGTGGAGCATGGTGGCAGTGTATCAGGGTCATGGGTGGAGCATGGTGGCAGTGTATCAGGGTCATGGGTGGAGCATGGTGGCAGTGTATCAGGGTCATGGGTGGAGCATGGTGGCAGTGTATCAGGGTCATGGGTGGAGCATGGTGGCAGTGTATCAGGGTCATGGGTGGAGCATGGTGGCAGTGTATCAGGGTCATGGGTGGAGCATGGTGGCAGTGTATCAGGGTCATGGGTGGAGCATGGTGGCAGTGTATCAGGGTCATGGGTGGAGCATGGTGGCAGTGTATCAGGGTCATGGGTGGAGCATGGTGGCAGTGTATCAGGGTCATGGGTGGAGCATGGTGGCAGTGTATCAGGGTCATGGGTGGAGCATGGTGGCAGTGTATCAGGGTCATGGGTGGAGCATGGTGGCAGTGTATCAGGGTCATGGGTGGAGCATGGTGGCAGTGTATCAGGGTCATGGGTGGAGCATGGTGGCAGTGTATCAGGGTCATGGGTGGAGCATGGTGTCAGTGTATCAGGGTCATGGGTGGAGCATGGTGGCAGTGTATCAGGGTCATGGGTGGAGCATGGTGTCAGTGTATCAGGGTCATGGGTGGAGCATGGTGGCAGTGTATCAGGGTCATGGGTGGAGCATGGTGGCAGTGTATCAGGGTCATGGGTGGAGCGTTCTGACAGTGCAATCATGATGCACGGCCTAAAGTAATGTTTTGTGAATTTGAAGCACAACTGGCTACCACTGTGGTTGTTACAAGGTCATGGAAACATCAGTGCAGATGTGATGTTGGTGGTGGTAGCATCATGCTGGCATGTCTTCCAGCTTATAGCTGCATCACTACATGGTTGGACAAAGTGGTGGCAAGGTGGGACATGGGCTGTAGAACTGTCACAAACATATACTGTAGTGTGGTGAATGTGCAGGAGAACGCCTCAGTAATGCAGAAATAAGATGGTAAATGTATTTGGCAAGCACTCAAGAGTATAGCAGTCTCATGATTGCCTTCACATCGAAGGTTTTTCAAACGGTCATGTAGAGCGTGAAAAACCAGGCACGGTCGTCTTTCAGTGTGAAAAAAGGGCTTATGCAGTAAAAAATCTGATCCAAAAATGGAATCAGGAGAGCGACTTAAAACGCTTCTCTGTAAATAAATATTGTGCTGTGAAACATTTAATGTGGGGTGACTTTGGCTTCCATCTGCTGTGTCCTAATCAGGCGGTTATAAATGTCCTATTTAGCATTTTTAATATAATTTTATGACTACATTACATCACCCACATTGCACTTTGACAACATACTTTACGGAGCCCTTAATCTTGGTCTGGTCTTCATCTTGAAACTTGTACTGGTAGCTCATCATCATAAATGTGTGAGGGATGCCGAGCTGCAGAGACAAAGAACACAAAACTATCACTTTTGACACAAATGTGACGATAAGCTGTTGATACTTTTAGAGTTGAATACAGGTAGTCCTCGACTTACAGCGATTCAGGGTTACGTCCCGCATCTCATAAAAAAAAAATAATAATTTTTTTTTTGGTTGAAAAATCTTATTTTATGTGTTTAAATGTTCTTGATTTCATGTGTACAGCACTTTGTTGCAGCTGTGGTTGTTTTAAATGGCTTTATAAATAAATTATTATTATTATTTTGAAGCCGATTACGCAGTTTTCGGCAGTGTTCGGTTAGCTCCGGCTTCAACAGCCGGCTTCGGACGGACCGTGTGTCCGATCAGAGGTTGCTTCGCTCGGATAAATGAGCTGGAAACGCTCGGTGAACTCTGTGGACGTCTCAGGCGGACGAACGGCTTGGCGGCCTGGATGTTGGTGGGACCCGGAGCTAACATGCTAAAACGCGGACGAACGGCTTCACCAGCTCCGAGTAAGTTATTAACTCTTTTTTCCATTCATTATGGCTCCAAATGTACTGTATGTGTTTTTTGATAATTATGTAGGGTACTGCGTTAGGATAGGCGAAGTGCTTGGTAACTGTACAGTACCGTACATGTACGTGTATAAGTGGCGGCTAGTGAGTACCTCCGACTTCCGGCGATTTTCGCCTTACGAACGGGGCGTAGGAACGGAACTCGTTCGTAACTCGGGGACTACCTGTATAGTAAAATAAAACTGCTGGCTACTTACCTGTACTGCAAAGGTGAAGTGGCTGCTCTTAGTGTCCCTCACTACGCTGGTGTTCATAGAGGACTGGACCCCCCAGCGCCACTGCAGGTAACCCATAGTGTTCTTGTCTAAGTGGCGAGCCAGCACTGTTGTCATCCCGGGGCGTATGCCTCGCGATGAAAACTGGAGTCCACACTGAGCCGTTACAAAACTGAATTACATTTAAAAAAGGCGAGAAACAATTTATTTTCATTGTTTACGTGGCATGAAAGTTTATAACACCGATTTACTGTGCTGCGATTCTAAACTTACCACCGAGGCGTCAAGTTGCGAAATATCTTCATACCAAAGAGAGGTCCATGAGTGTCTCCAGCTCCTAACTCTATCTGTAGGAACATGATAAAACTTCCAAGCTTCACATCTTAACTGATCAAATGTTAATTTGTGACAAGCGCAAACAAAAACGAGCGGGAATGCACCGTACCTCACCCCACCCTTTAGCCGAGGTGACTCTTCTTAGTGCCAAGTTAATGGTGCCGCCTCCAGTTCCGTTGTGGGTTGATAAGGAGCCGGACAAAACGGCTGTGTCTTTTGTAGTAAGAGGAGCCTGTAGCAGAACACACGGGACTGTGTTTGTAGGAAAACTACGTCAAACATCTTTCCTAAAAGCCAAAGAGTGTGGAACTTGGACCGCAGACCTCTATGGACTGTGATATGTGCATTCTGTTGATTTCTATGTGTGGGGCGCCTCCAACCACATCCTCGTAGTCCTCGTCATAGCGGTCAAAGAGGTCCGTGGCATCAATGCCAACACTGATGATTCCCTGTAAAATGATTCAAGAAGCACTCTGAGTTGATTAACAAACAAGTAAACAAAAACACACACATTACATTCAGTTCAAAGACAGACTTTGTGCTGTGTTGACCTTTGGGTTGGTCCTTTGCTGAAGCCTTCTCTCCTCCCGCTCCCTTTGAAGCCGTTCATACTCCTCCCGAATCTCCGCAGGGGTCCTTCTCTTCTCCACCACCTGCAGGAGAAAGATTGGATTAGAATACAAAGTGAGCATACACCGAACCACAACTCATTTCATACTCACTTGGAGTCAACACGGTACACAAACACACGCTGCAGGTTGGAATGTAGCAGACAACGTAATACGTAATAAAGATTGTTTTTAAACATCAATCCAATTATCCACTAAAACTAGAACACCTCAAAACAAAATGAGATTTGGAAAGAACATAAACTGACAAATCAGATTGAATTAAGAGGATGCCAGGAATATAACAGCCTGTATTATTAAAATGAAGTTGTTTTTATTTCTACTAGACTTGATCTGCTGACACCTTTATGACTTGTGTGTAACCAAATGTCTGAATGAGTTTTTTAAACTTGACATTTAGACACATTGGCATGTTGGAAACAATAAGTATGAGACATTTAAAAACAAATTCAACATGCAGTATTAAAAAAGTATACAGTCTAACAAGCTTCTTCTGCTGGGCTGCTTATGCTTCTGTTAAATGTTCGGGCTGCTGTTTAATATACCGTATTATTTACATTATTAGTGTTTAGCATATATCTTAGATCTTTCAGCATATTGTTTAGCGTTCATTTAGCATAAATCTTAGATCCTTATAAACTGTTTCTTTTAATACTTTATATTTTCGCTACTTTTGTGTGTAACTGGGACCTTCAGTACACCGTGGCATTCCACCTCATGTACCACATGTGGTGCAAATGACAATAAAGACACTTGGCTTCTTCTGTCAGTAACAAGTGTGTGTACTTTTTCAGGTTCACTCCAATGGTTGAGAAACTTACCTCCCATCCATCAACATCCAGTCCTCGCTTGCCATAGATATC
>JBBPBX010002279.1:50111-64201 GCA_038048925.1 Garcialebias charrua | reverse complement strand
AACAAAATCCCCTGAGTTTCCCCTGATACTTTAGAGTAAATCCTGAAACTCCAGAAGATCTTTCAGTTAGTGTCATTCAGAAATGACAGTACCGGTAAGTATACTGTAACATATGGTATCATAGGCGTAGATCCTGGGGGGGTCGGGGGGGTCCGGACCCCCCCAATCTTGGGGAAATATAGATCTGTCCCCCCCAATAATTCAATAAAGGAAACCGTGTCTTTAAACAATATGAATATAAAAAGGCAAAAAAAGAGAGAAATCCGCCATTATTCTAAGGGAAAAAAAGGAAATTTTGCCTCTCCCCCCCCCCCTTCTCTGTTGGCAAATGATTTAGTGCAATATTTACAAGGAACAACAACAGCACCGGAGTCACAGGCTCTGGCGCGGAGCCGCTGGGTGGGAGTGAGCTGCAGCACAACTTCCAGTAAGTAGCTACTTAAAACATTGGTGACAATGACTAGGAGGAAAAGGTCTTTTACAGTGTTGAAAGACAAGTGTGTCTGTGTCTCATTAGTGGCTGTAGCAAAACGCAAAGAGGAGCAACACTTCATCAGCTAACACGCTAGCTTCAATGCTAACTAGCTCCCTGGTGGCTCATAACAGACAGAAGATTCAGTGCAGCTTTGAGCAGGATGGATTCACATTCATCATATTTTCAGGTGTGGAGCTCTTGAAAGAAGTAATGATAAAATATGTGAAAGGTAATTAATTTAAAAAGAGTAGAGAAGATGTGATGATTAGTTAAAATGATTTTATATGTGTAGCACTTTGTTGCAGCTGTGGTTGTTTTAAAGGGCTTTATAAATAAATTATTATTATAAAAAATGTTGAGGATCAATACTTATGTCACATGATTAATTAAAAAATGTCACTGTTTATTATATTACATTATTGATATTTTGTATCTGCAACTGGAAGATTTTATTCTTAATAGGTTCTTAAAAAATGCTACAGATTTGTTAATAGTAAAAGGCATATTTTGAATGAATGTTACAAACGTGTTCATTTCTACAAAACAGTTAATAAAATATTTATAAAATACAATGAATTTCAAATGTTACAGATTGAGTTTAACATAAAAGAAATAGTGTTTTATGTTTAAATATCAGTTAATAAGTAATCCATTATGCCCCCTTGTTTAGGACTGGAACCAATCTCAGCTGCTTTTGTGTGAAGGCAGGGACACCCAGGACAGGTCACCAGTCCATCACAGAGACAGACAAAGAGACAAACAACCATCCACACTCCCAGTCAAAGCTAAGAACAATTTACATTTGCACAGAAGAGCCAAAAAATTATTCAAACTGAGGACTCAAGTTCTTGATTGAGAGTTCTAATCACTACTGGTAATTATCAATAATAATTGATCATATTTACCAAGCTAAATCATTGTGTGGAGTCTTTAATAATACAGACCAGATCAGATGTGATCAGGCAGTCATATATTCACATGTATGTAAATGTATTATTATTAATACTATAATTAAAGTTGAACCATGCAAATTTGTTTGGAACGAACAAGTGGACCTTTGTGCCTCTTGGTCCCACTGAAGTAGCTCTCAGTCTCAAAAAGTTTGGTGACCCCTGCATTAAAGTATTTCTTCTCCTTGAAAACTGTTTTCTTTTTAAGCTTTAAGATTTTGGGAAGGTGTTGTACCAGATTATCAGTGACACTGACCACAGCAATCTATGAATACAAGCCAAACTGAAATTTAAACAATATTTAGAGGGGACCTATTTTGCCAAATTCTCATTTTGCCACTTGTCAAAATGACAAGTGGCAAAGATTGAACACATTAATTTTTTTATAAGAGTAATGAGTGTCACTATTGTACTGATTAATAGTAGTATTAAGACTACTAAATGCATGCCATTTAAATCAATATTATTGCTAATTATTCTGCATAGTATATGCATGCAGTTTGGATAAACTTCCCTCTGTACAAGAAAGTTAATTCTCAATAGTCCATAGTCAATAGTGCATTACATTTCACTGTAACTTTGCCGACCCCCCCAAAATTGCTCTTAAAAAATTTCACTGTTTATGGTCCCCCCCAATAATGAGATGAAATCTACGCCCTTGTATGGTATGTACATATCTAATAATTATAACACCAAAAATCTAAACAGCCATCATAGCCAAGGATAAATGTACTCTGTACACTGTAGACGCAGAACATGTATTTGAGAATACTAGAATATGAGCATTCACACCTGCACCTGTCAAAATCTCTGGAAGATGATCTTATAATCAGCAGATCAGGGTTTAAATAGTCTGGTTTCTGATTTTATGGTTCCAGTCTGGAAAGCGTGAGTCATTTTACATGTTTTCCCTGATTCCCAGAGTATCTGGAAACCCTGTTACTGTCCAGTTGCAATGTCTACTCATTCCAGCTAATGAAAATCACATTAAAGCAGAATTGTCCTGCCCTCTGCAACAGTCTCATTTCCATTTGAGGTCCTTTGTGGGGCAAAATAACACATCTTTGTTTGGGACTCTTTTGAAATAGCATCACAGTCCCCCCCACTTTGAAGATAAGCACAATGTTGCACAAACACACTGCCACCATGCGCCACAATCTAAATTAGTTTGGTAAAGGCATTTCTTGTCAACCTAATACAGTACTCGATGCCATGAATTTAAAAAACGATGAAGACAGAAAACCAGCCGAGCCCACCAGTAAAAACTCATATTTACAGTATAAGCTCATTACCTGCAGGTTACAGCTCGAGTTGTAGCACTAGCTAGTTAAGTTAGCACATCCCATAACAACAACAAATACCTTCTTAATTAAACAGAAAATGACCACAGCAACACCAGATCTTATATCTTCAGCCCATACACGACCACTGGTCACGATGAAACTGTAACGCTACAGTTTGCACTGCATCTTGTTCGTTTTTAACCCAAAACAGTGTCACTTCACATTCAATGTCGAGGGTCACAGTCAAAAGTTACATCTAATTACACAAGCAGCTAATATCAACCCGAGCACGAACACGGAAAAGTCGACACATATAACGTCACGGATATCTCTTTCAATTAAAACGACATCCTGTACCTCTCTTCGGACATTTAGAAGCGAATAGTAATCATCATTGCAGATCTCATCTTCGTCCAAGAAACACGCCATGGTTTCACCCGGTCATCTCTTCTTCGTGTCGTTAAACGCAACAAAAAGGTTCATCTGCCCGCTCTGTCGCCCCCTAGTGGCCGGAGTGTGCCACTGCAGCACAGTCGTTTTCTCTGTGGAAGCTGGAAATTACTTTTTTTATGTCAAGTTTCTGTTATTCGTTGATACTAAAGAAATAGTGAAAAAAAAAAAAAAAGTTGATGCTTCTTTGATAAATTGTGGTAGGTTTTCAGAACATAAAGTGCAGCAGGGTGGTATAAAAAGATTACATTTAAAAATCACACATTTAGGCTTTAACATATAGAGAGAACGTGACTTTATTATATTAAGCTAGAAGGAATAAGGTGATAAAGACAAACTAATGTATATACATTGTGCATTTGATTAGTTTCACAGTCTTCACGGGAACATCATGTCTTGTCTGACTGGACCCTTCTGTATAGCAGGGGAGCTGTTCTTTCAGCACCACATCCTCAGACACAACAGCAGCACATTACTCTGCAGCTGGTGATGCAAAGACAAGCTCTAGATTCCACATTTTCACTGCACTACTATGTATTTTAAGCATACATATTACTGTTAGGCACACATACCTCGCTTTAAACATTAATAACATAATCAGTTCAGGTTTATTTATACAGAACCAGCATTTTAAAAGGTCATAAACAGTCATGGAGCTGTTGCCCCCTATAGCATATCATTTTTTTTTCACTGGATAAGTACATAGCTAATCCCTAATTAGTTTTTTTTTAAACAAAACTTAACGTGAACAAATAGGCTACTAATACAAAATCTAGTTATTGTGTTGACAGTGGTACAGGCAGTGTTAAAATCACAAGAGGTGGGACCCACACCTGGAAATCTCTATAACATTATGGTGCCATAAAGTCAACTTACTTTGAAGAATGACATACAATCCACTTCTTTGGTGACAGACTCTTTAAAACAATTATAATGTCAAAATTAATATTATGAACTTGTGATTCCTTGGACATCCTAAATAGATGCAGTAAAATGACCATTAAAGTAAAATGGTAAGCATAAGCTGAACTTATATGATACTAAATGTCTTGTGTTGTGTTGTCTCTACACTGATGGGTTTAATTCCAGGTCTCTCTTGTAAATGAGTCCTCGAGGCTCAATGGGATTAACCTGCCTAGATAAAGGTTGACTGAAACAAATCTCCATTAATTCACATGATCAAACATACCAAAGTAAGTTTGTACCAAGGTAAGTTTGTTTTTATATCAAAATATAAAAATAAGCTTTTTAAAAATAATTTTCAAAATGACTAGAGAAATCACATTTTCTGTGAAAATGGAGTGGGGATGCTGAGCACTGAATGACTGCTGTAATTTACTAAAGAAGATGAAACTGAGATTTTATAGCTAAGAGAAGTAAGACATTAGCTAAAAGCCAAAAGTATAGCAAAATGCTAGTAAACGCCCTAAGTAGGAAAACATTGGCTGAACAATAAAAACAGGAAAAGGCTAGTTAAAAGCTAAATTTAGCAAATGAAAGCAAATTCATGCTAGAACTAAAAGTACCAAAAAAGCTAGCTAAATTGTAAAAGTAGCTAACAATAGTAAAATACTAGCTAAAAGCTAAAATACAAAAAGACTAGCAAAAGCTTAAAGTAACAAAATGCTAGTTCAAATTTGAATGCATCAAAATGATGGGTAAATGTATAAATGCTTGTGTGAAGCTAAAAGTTGGAAAATGTAAGCTATAAGCTAAGCTAAATGTAGCAAAATAACTGCTTAAAGTACCAAAAGGCTAGGTAAAAGTAGTAAAAAAGGCTAAAAGCATGCCACTAATTACAAAGGGCTAAATACTAGAGATGAAAGATAAAGTAGCAAAGTGGGCTCAAATAAACAGGCTAGCTAAAAGTGAAATGTAGCAAAAGGATAGCAAAAAAGTATTAAAGGGCTAACTAGAAGCTAAAACAACAAGAGACTAGCTAAAAACTAAACTTAGCAAAATTATAGCAAATGCATAGCTAAAAGTACCAAAAGGCAAGGGAAAAGTAGTAAAAAAGGCTAAAAGCTACATGCCACTAATTACAAAGGGCTAGCTAAATGCTAGAGATGAAAGATAAAGTAGCAAAGTAGGCTCAAATAATAGGCTAGCTAAAAGTGAAATGTAGCAAAATGATAGCAAAAAAGTATTAAAGGGCTAATTAGAAGCTAAAACAACAGGAGACTAGCTAAAAGCTCAATTTAGCAAAATTATAGCAAATGCATAGCTAAAAGTACCAAAACACTATAGCTAAATGAAAAAGTTACAAGATATAGAAGCTAACAATAGAAAAAACTAGCTAAAGGCTAAAATACAAAAAAATAATAATAATAATAATAATAATTAATTACCAAAGGGTAAAAGTAACAAAATGCTAGCTAAAATCTGAATGCAGCAAAAATAATGGGAAAATGTAGGAAAAAGCTTGCATGAAGCTAAAAGTTGCAAAATGCAACTTAAAGCTGCTATATGTAATTTCTGGAACACGCTGGAACTTAGAAAAATTTTGAACAGAGACACGTTTCTGGTCCCTCCCCCTCAGAGCCATATATGGCTCTGCTCCCCCTCGCTGAAATTCAGCTCAGCAGCAGCTTCCTTTGCTCCACCTCCACTTCATGTCCTGTCGCAGCCGCTGCGAATTTCTGTGTTTATATGTTAATAAAACGTTCTAAAAAATAAAATAAAAACATGGAGCGCTGGTCCAGCACACCAGAACACCAGTAAATCTGCAGAGCCTCGCGCAGCCACGTTGAACCAGAGTTTAATTCGCTCGTGACAAATTAGTTCATTTCCTCATAATTTCAGTCATGGACTCAGCGGAGGAGGAAGTGATCACTTGACTTTTGGAAAAAAAACAAAATTCCAGATCAGGGATGAAGAAGGGGAATTTAATAATATAATTTAATAATTTGTCATCTGTGTATGTTCCCATACTTGACAGACAAAATTGGTCTTCTGCATTTAACCCAACCACCACCAGGTGGTGCAGCGAGCAGCGTAGTCGCGCTCGGGGAGCTGGAGAATTAGATGTGCACTCATAGACACCCCAAGGTATGTAGTGGCCGGGGCGCGAACCCGCGTCCTTCGGGTCCCAAGTCAAAAGCCCTACCACTACACCATCTTGGCTCCTAATACATTTGTGTCACATACAAAACAGTTTTGCATCGCTTTGCAACTTTGAACGAGAACCTGCGCGGCCGCTGCGGGCTGGGACAGGCGGGGGCGTGGGTTAGGAGCGTGAGAAGTGAGAAGCTCTGTTTTTATTGGCTGGTTAAAAACTGTTTTTATTGGCTGGTTAACGGCGGGTCACTGTGTTTTTTTTAATGCTTTTAGAGAAGCAAGGGGACTATAGTTTTTTTCAGAGATTACTTTGTCTAACATCAGTCTGTCAGGAGATAGTGACAGGGTGAAGAAATATGTTAAAAATATATTGTTAGAAAAGTTACATATAGCAGCTTTAACAATAGCAAAAATAAGCTAAGCTAAATGTAGCAAAACAACTGAGGAAAAGCCCCAAAAGGCTATACAAAAAAAGACTAAAAGCTAGTACATGCCAGCTAGCTAAATGCAAGAGATGAAAGCTAAAATAGCAAAAGTGGGGGTCCAAATAAATAGGCTAGCTAAAAGTGAAATGTAGCAAAACAAAAAGTATCAAAGAAGCTAAAACAACAGAAGACTAGCTGAAAGCTAAAATAGCAAAAGTGGGGGTCCAAATAAATAGGCTAGCTAAAAGTGAAATGTAGCAAAACAAAAAGTATCAAAGAAGCTAAAACAACAGAAGACTAGCTGAAAGCTAAACATAGCAAAATAGAGCAGTTTCGCTGCAGCAGATTTCATTGTTCTATTTTTGAATAAACTAAAGGGATCTCAGTGTACAGGTAGTCCCCGATTTACGAGCACTCTTACTTACGAGGTTCCGGACCTACGAGCTGGCGAACGAGCAGTAAATTTGTAAAGAACATACAAAAAATACAGCACTTTTATGTGTTTTTAGATGAAAGTGTGTTAGCTAACCATTTGGAAATTTCTGAGCATGTTTATGAACTAGTATGAACATTTGTGATGAAAAACGAGTGTTCGTAGTAGCGCTAGCATGAATTTTCCGACTTACGACCGAAAATCCGGATTTACGAGAACACGTGTTTCGTGTTCCGACGCACGAGATTTCGTCTTACGAGATATGCTACGTTCACACCGAACGCGTTTTGAGCGGCCAAAAAGCGCGAAATGCCTCAAGGTGGACGCACTGGTGTTCAGACCGGAACGAGAAGCAGCAGCTGCGGTGGCGGCGGGGTGTGGGAGGACCTAAAATCATCTTGCAAAGCTTAAACTTGCTAAACGTGAAAAGTTTACAATTCAAAACTTACCCGATATCCCGACTTCCTCACTGACACTCCGCCAGGCAGTTTCTCCTCCATACTTGAACACGTATTTGCGGGTTGTTTCTGTGTCTCACAAACAATACGTCACACTTGCGCAACATCCGTCCCCTCGTTACCGCGTCACATAGCTGGTGACTCTCCCCGATTGGTTGTCAAGACGCGTTGAGCGGCGAAAGTTCAGATTGTTCAAGTCGAGCGGCTGCCGCGGGCACCGCATGCACGGAAAACGCTCTGCCCCCTTCCGCGCCGCTCAAAACGGACGTGACGCGACGCACGACCCCTAGAGGCGCGTCCCCCATTGACTTTGCATGCAAACCGGCCGCTCCTGCAGCTCAAAACGCGTTCGGTGTGAACGTACCAATAGTCGTAGGAACGGAACTCACTCGTAAGTCGGGGACTACCTGTAGTTAGATTTTGGGGGAACCACCTAAAGTTAAATATTTTAAAAAGTATAAAAGTTACAAAAGCCACCGCAGCCATCTTGTTTTGGTGTGAGTAACAAAATCCCAGAGGATGCAGAAGTTGAATTGAGAAGACAGAATAACGAGACAAGCTTCTTTTATTTCATTGTATCATATCAGTGTTGTGTCTGCTTGTGTTTAACACGGACAGGGAGCCGTGTCGTCCATCATCACCCCTCACAGCCAATAGTAAGTTCTCTTCGTGGACCGCCGCCGCTCGCGTCCCTCCTCGTGCTGTCCTCGCCGTGCACGCGCGTGGTACCCACGGTCGTGAGGAGGAGGAGGATGTTGCGCGTGAAGGGGAAATGGCTGCCGAAAACAAGCCGGAAGGTAAGACAAATATAACGACATTAATTGAACTACTGAAGCTAAAAGACCGCGGCGGCGTTCGTGTTTTTCTTTTGATCTTTAGTGCTGAGGCTACTGCGCGCGGAGACTGCGCGAGCGCGACAGTGGAGACACGTACAGTTAAAAAAACAACAAACAAACCAAAAAACAAACAAACAAACAATCGTCTCCGCTGTTCTCTCCCTCGGAACACAGGCAGCTGGAGCGTGGAGACATCATTAGCAGCTAATATTAGCCCGAGCTATAACCAGCACGTTTATTAAAAACACGCCGCGAGGACAAATAGTCCGCGTGGTGGTAAAAGTGGCGTTTATCGAGATTCTTCTAAAAAAAAAAACAGAAACAGGCGGTTCAAGTTAACAACCAGGCTAATGACTAACACGGACTAACTTCTCCCTCTTTTTAACCCGGGTTGTGTTAGTTTATCCACAGCTTGTTTTGAAAAAAATCTGCTTTTTTTTTTTTTCTTCATGATCACTGGCTTGTTCAGCTCGGAGCGCCAGATTTTCTGAGACAGCGTGTCTGATCTTTAAGGGATTTTATTTATTTATTTATTTGTTTATTTATTTTCTAGTGAGGGACTGGTTTCCAGGAGTTCTTGGCCTATATTTGGTGTGAGACATGAAATAGCATCACAGCAGAGGAGGCAGGGAGGATGGAGAGCAGCCTGACTCCAGCTCACAGTGATGATGATGAACCCCCTCCTCTCCTCTCAGCTGATTTAATACCAAAAACCAAAAGGCGCCCGACTTAATTATTTCCTCTTTAGTGGAATATTGTGTTGCAGCTCACATGCATGAGAGATCCGCTCTCTGTCTCTGAAAGGGCCCATGGAAATCCTGGGTGAGTAATTAAATAACGCCTGCATGCATTTAAATGCAAGAAACTACAAGAGATCCTTTTCAGAAGCAGGGCTTTTCTTACAGCTGACGCTATTTACGGGTTTTAGCTGATTGCACTGTTTGCATATGTTACAAATAGATTCTCTTTGCAAGATATCCATAAAAATCCACGCGTGAAGTTGCTTTCCACATCTGTTCGGTGCAATCAGGCTTGTCCAACTTTGTGCTGGAGCATCATGATGGCGTCCTCGCGTTAGTTCGATTCATGTTTATCCACGTTATTAGTCAAAGAGCGACGCCGAAGAGGGAGATCCTCGTCTGCAACGCTGCTCGAACTGAAGCGTGAGAGAAAACAGTAAATCTTGGGCTCCAGATGTTCTCCAGCGGTTCCTCGTGCTCTGTTGCGCTCTTCCCAAATTAGACTTCTTTCGGATGTTGGTGTCAGTAACCTTAAACGCAAAGCCCCCTTTTTTTCGTGTCTTTTCAATTGTCCCTGTCCATGTGAGAAAAGAAAAAAAGATAAAACCCTGGGATTGTAGTTGGTTTGGATGTCAGTGTGCCAACCACTACAGCGAGCCCCACCAGGGGGTGCTATTGAGCTAAAGAAGCACATTGACATCAGAGCTCTGTCTGTCTGGGCTATGACCACAACAGAAAGGAAAGACAGAAGAAGACATCTGGTTTGGTGATAGTAATGACTTCACTGTGGCGTGGCGTCCTAAACGTATTCCTCCACGCAGATGAGGCTGTCGTGGAGGACAGTCGGGCCTCTCCCGTGCACGCAGCTCCTCTCATTGAAAACCCTGACTTGAAAGTCCCATTGCTGAGCAGGTCAAGTTATTTTCAGTGTTCCTGCGAGGCCGGTCAGTGGAAAAAAGAAGGAGGAGGAGGAGGGAGCGCTGAGATGAAGAGCGGGCTTCATACCTTTATGTAAATGCTAAAGTCCAGCGCAAACGCACACTTTCTTTTGCTCTCGTACATCTTTTGCGTCTTCGTAGTTTTCCAGTCAGGTTTGGGCTGATCTTGATGGGTTTTTCCAATGATCCAGTTTATTTTGCACAACATGCACCTGTTTGTCGAGCAGCCGCAGAGAGCAGGACATCGTTTCCCACCGTGTGTCCTTGTGGAGCGTAGGGTTAGCAGGTCTTATAAGTGAGGAGGCCACGACCCGGACTTTACTTCACAGTGTTCAGAAGTGTATTTCCCACAAGCCTCTTGGCCCTTGGGGGTTTGTTTTTACTCCCTCGTCACACTTCCTAAAACCTCTCCGTGTGTGTGTGTGTGTGTTACTTTAAAGGGCCAGGAGGGCACTGAGAGGACAGGCCTGATATGTCCGACAATGACACCGCTCGGGATGAAACGCCTGCCTGCAGTGCTAAAAGTCTAGCAGAGCGGAGCCGTGCACAAATATTTCACTACATGAGTCATATGTGAGAAGTGAAACAAGAGGATTTGTAAAGACAAGCCTGGGCTTTTCATTAATCCTCTGAAGCGGGGTTCTCCTACAGTCTGCTTTCTGCGAGCTCGAGAAACTTTGCAGCGTTTCTTAAAAGGCAGATGCTCTCCTAATCATGGAGGTGCTCGACTGCGTATGATTCCAGTGACAACAGAAGGACGCCTCTTTAAAACGTGACGCAGGCCTCGGATCCCCACAGAACATAACTCATCTCTTTTACTTTCAAGCGAGCGCAGCCGAAAAATAAAAAGTTTCATGATGTTATCACTTCACTCAAAGTTCTGGGTGAAGCAGCAGCCGAACATCAAGTAAGCACACAGCCAGTCATCGGCTTACAAGCACAACGCTGGTGCAGCAACGGGTATAAATATTTTTTCTGCTGTTCCGTAACGAGGGATGAATTTTAATCTCATGACGTCGGACGTCTCGCTCCCTCGGCTTCGTGTCGTATCAGGTGCTGCGTTATTGCTCGGCCCTTTAATTGGATCAGTGCGGTATGGATGGATGCTGCGTGCACGTAATAGACCTTTACAGACTGCGTTCCTCTGATTGATCGGACTGAATCGTTCAGGTTAACACTTGAACAATAAGAAATGTTACTGACCTGCATCAACCGGGGTCACAGCTACAGTGACCCTCGTTACTGATTATTTTTCCTTGCAGGGATGAAATTATTCAGTTGCTGGAGAGTTTAACTTTAACTCCTGTCAGCTGTTTTCATTAGGAGCGCCAAGGCTCCACCATTGAATCATCTTTATTGCTGTTCCATTAAAAAGTTTCTCCCTGTATTCCGGTGCACTGCTTCGAAATAAGAAAAGCAAACTAGATAAGTTGCATTTCCTGCGAAAATGCATTGTGAATGCTTATTGCTGAAGAACTTGCTGAAAAACAGCTGAACCTAGCTAAAAACATGCTGACATGTAGCTGAAATTGAAGAACAAGCAGAAGAAAACAGAAAGAAAACATATTTGCTAAATTAGATTTAAATAAGCAGAAATGAGCACAAAAATAAAGAAAAAGAAGAAGCTCAAATTAGCTAAAAAAATAGATGAAAAGGTGGAAAGAAGCTTAAACTACCAGGAGGAAGTGGAAAGAGCTTAAAAGAGCTAAAAAAAAGTGGGTATAGTTGAAAATGCTAAATTTAAAAGAGCTAAAAAGTAGCTGAAATAGCAGCAAAATGCTGAAAGGAGCTGAAATTCGCAGAAAGAAGTTAGTTAGGCTGAAAGTAGCTGAAATTACCAAAAATAAACTTGAATTTATCTGAAAACAGCTGAAATTAGCAACAACAACAACAAAAAACTGCTGAAAATTAGCTAATTTCTTTCTAAAAGAAGCTTACCAGAAGGAAATTGAGAAAACACATTTTTGCTGAATTAGGCTAAGAAAAGTTGAAATTAGTGCAAAAAATATGGAATTAGCCAAAAAAGCTAAAATTAGTATTAAAACAGCTAAATGGTAGCTGAAATAACCGAAAAGGCTGAAAGGAACTGGAATTAGCAGAAATAAGTTAATTAGGCTGAAAGTAGCAGAAATGACCAAAAATAAACTTGAATTTATCTGAAAACAGCTGAAATTAGCTGAAAAATGCTAAAATGCTAAAACAGATTAGCTGAAAATGTAGAACAAGCTTAAATTAGCAGAAGAAAGCAGAAAGAACACGTTTACCCAATTAGACTGAAAGCAGCAGAAATTAGCACTAAAATGTGGATATTATCTGAAAAAAGCTGAAATTAGCAACAACAACAAAAAAAACCTGCTGACAATTAGCTAATTTCTTTCTAAAAGAAGCTTAAATTACCAGAAGGAAATTGAGAAAACACATTTTTGCTGAATTGGGCTAAGAAAAGTTGAAATCAGTGCAAAACGTGGAATTAGCCAAAAAAGCTAAAATTAGTATAAAAACAGCTAAATGGTAGCCTGGTTAAAACCAGACCCTTGTACTTCACTTCGCTTTGTACTAGGGTCTGGCATTTCTCCCATAGACAAGGATATCTCCGGTAGATTTTTGACCGGACCAATCAGAGAGCAGAAGGCGGAGTTTTGAACGACGTCGACTGACGTCGTCATTCAAAATGGCTGCCGCCACGAAGGAATTTTCAATAAAACAAGGTAAAAAACTATTATTTCTCTGCTGAGAAAAATATATTTCTTAGCTGACGTTATATCAGAAGTGTTCCTGAGCAATCAGAGAGCAGAAGGCGGAGTTTTGAACGATGTCGACTGACGTCGTCATTCAAAATGGCTGCCGCCACGAAGGAATTTTCAACAAAACAAGGTAAAAAACTATTATTTCTCTGCTGATAAAAAATATATTTCTTAGCTGACGTTATATCAGAAGTGCTCCTGAGCTTAACAGTTCCTAAATCAATTCACGAAATGGTCAAATCTGCTGGATTTAAATAGTTTCGGTTTGACATTTTCCAAACAGCCTCGGGTGCGCTACGAAAATAAATGATAAAAAATCGAATTTTATCTCAAATGTTTCATCTAGGCCAGGGGTGGGCAATTATTTTTTCCATGGGGCCACATGAGAAATAGAAAATATTGTGGGGGGCCGGGCGAAATGACATAATTCAATACTGCATATTAATAGTATTTCTTTATTAAAAGCAGTAAATATCATTGTTTAGACAAACTGGTAAAAGTATTAGTTATGATTAATCAACAAAATAAAAAGCATGAGTGGACATTTTTGAGGGCTAACGTTGTCTTGTGACTTGACAACAATGCAATCATGCACATTGCGCATGTCTTGATTTACATATTGCATCATTTTGTACGTGAATTTTAAAAAGACATCAAAATTAAAGCAATGCAGTCCACAAATGAGGTAAAATTAGAAACTATTTTTTTGTTGTAACTCCCCTTACGGGGGCCGGTCAGAGTCAACCAAAGGGCCGCATGTGGCCCTGGGGCCTTACAATGCCCAGGTCTGATCTAGGCCAACAGTCAGTAAATTAGAGCCATATAATTACACACTGGTAGCAGAAAAAATATCCACCGAGTGGTTTCTGAGCAATTTATCTGAATAGCCTGGACCTCGCCAGGCTAAACTAACAAAACTCCGCCTTCTGTTCTCTGATTGGTCCATTCAAAAATCTGCCGGAGAAATCGTTGTCTATGGGAGAAGTCCCAGACCCTAGTACAAAGCGAAGTGAAGTACAAGGGTCTGGTTTTAACCAGGCTAGCTAAATGGTAGCTGAAATAACATAAAAAAGTGAAACTTGCAGAAATAAGCTGAAAGGAGCATAACAAGCTAAAATCAGCAGAAAGAAGTTAGAAAAAGCACAAAACGTAGTTAGCCAAAATAATCTGAAATGAGCATAAAACACCAGAAAAATCAGCTGAAAGTAGCTGAAGAAAAGTATAAATTCTCAGAAGGAAGCTGTAAGAAGCTGAACCAGAACCAGATGTGAAAGCTGGAGCAGTAAAATGTCGTAAACAGA
>JBBPBX010002279.1:22409-34645 GCA_038048925.1 Garcialebias charrua | reverse complement strand
TGTGTGTGTGTGTGTGTGTGTGTGTGTGTGTGTGTGTGTGTGTGGGGGGTTGTCTTTCAATTCAATCTTTAGCTTTAATGGCAATGTTTAATTTGTCATGAGGAAGGTGATGTTTCATAAAGGGCATCCAGAGCTCATGTTTAATTGGGCTGAACCAGGAGGCTGGTAATGACTGGGAGGAACAGCAATGGTGTGGCAAAATTTGATTTTTATTTACCATGAAATCGGAAGACATCAGGTGCGGTCAAACTGCAGGCCAACAATTTCAAAGAAGAACAGACAAGACACAAAATGCTGGTGAGAATAGACAGTTTGTCCTAAATTTGTTTCTAGAAACCCCAAACTAATACAGTATATTGAGTTCATAAGAAGACGTTTACAAAAATATGTGATTAAAATAGTTACAGAAAACTTTTTCACACTCATGTGAGGTGGAATTTCGTAATACGGTGGCCCTGAAGTTTAACCTCCTAGGGCCTGGCTTCCATATATGCAAGAGTTCGGGTCATAGGAGATTAAAACATAACTCCGAATAAAAAAACAAAATGACATTTGAAAAAAAAACATGCAATTTTTTTCATTCATTCATTCAACCTTTATTGAGTCAGGTAAATCTTTTGAACCTCAAGGGCTCATTTACGAAAGCGACCTGCTAAAACTAAAGAACAATGAACAGCAGTGGTATAATTTCCTTAAACAATAAACAAACAAACAATAAACAATAGAAAACAAAAGAGAGAAAAAAAAACAAAAAGTTTTTTTTTTTTTTTTTTACAAAGTATCAAAAAACTAGCAAAACATTATAAGGTAGACGTATAAAATCAAAGACAGGAACAAATCTGCATTGGTTTTTGCCAGGATTCCAACAGATTCTGAAAACCATTTAGAGAAGTCAAGGTCGAGAGCTTCAGATCTTTTTGTAAGATATTCCATGAAGCAGGAGCGGAGTAGGAGAAGGCCCTTTTTCCAAGTTCAGTCCTCACTGACGGAACACTGCAGGTAATCATGTCCTGAGAGCGCACACTGTAGCTGCACTCACGCAAAGACATGTAGGAGGAGATGTATGAGGGCAGCAGACCAAGAAGTGATTTAAAGATGAAAATGTACCAGTGGAAGAGTCTGCGTGAGGTTAATGATGTCCAGTTAACCAGTGAATACAGGGTGCAGTGGTGGGTACGATAATCACAACCAGTTATGAATCTTAGTGCACCATGATAGACAACATCCAACATCCGCAGGGTGCTTGTAGGAGCATTCATGTAGAGAATGTCACCGTAATCAATGGAGGGAAGGAAAGTCACAGACACAAGGCGTTTCCTGACATTCAGTGATAGACATGATCTGTTTCTGAAAAAGAAACCCAGTTTAACTTTCAGTTTCTTCACTAGGTTTTCCACGTGGAGTTTAAAAGAGAGATGTGAATCAATCAGGATACCCAGATATTTATAGGAATCAACAAACTCAATAGGGACACCATTTGAAGAAAAAATCAGAGGAGGATCTGCTGGAACCGCCTTCCTATTTGAAAAAAACATCCCTTTTGTTTTATCAGCATTTAGGACAAGTTTGAGACGGAACAAATCTGACTGGATGATGTCAAAAGCAGATTGCAGTAACAGGAAAGCCTTAGCAACTGTTTTAGCTCGGCAGTAAACAACTGTATCATCAGCATAGAAATGTAAGGATGCATCAGGGATGCAGTGACCTACATTAGCTATGTAGATTGTAAAGAGAGTGGGTCCTAAAACTGAGCCTTGTGGTACACCATTTTTAACTGTTAAATAGCTGGAAGAAGTACCGTTATGTTGAACACATTGCCTCCGATTGGAAAGATAGTTAGAAAACCAACCGATGGTGTGATCAGAGAAACCGATTTCTGAGAGCTTATGACACAGGATGTTATGATCCACAGTGTCAAAAGCTTTAGACAGGTCTAAGAAAAGTGCAGCACAATAGTCCTTAGCATCCAATGCTTCAACAACATCATTCAGAACCTTCAGAGAAGCAGTTGTTGTGCTGTGTTTTTTCCTGAAACCAGATTGATGGAGAGGTAAGATGTTAAATGAGTCCAGATAATTTTTGATCTGGGAGTTTATCAGTTTTTCTTGAACCTTGGCTAAGATGCAGAGTTTAGAGATCGGTCGATAATTACCGGTACATTTGAATAAACACAATTACAATAAGCAAAACTGGAAGAGGTGGGACCAGTGGGAAACTTGAGACATTGCTTATTGGACGACGGGGCATTTGAACTTCCCACCTTTCCAACCACGTCTGGTTTCACTTAATGTAATTGTGTTTCTTTAAATGTACGGTAATTGTGGGTTTTTATTTATTTTTTTAAGTAGTGGTTTTTTTCTTCAAATGTACTGGTAGGCTAATTGTGTTTTTTCATTTCTTGTTGTGGTTTAAACTTCAGGTCCACCGTAGTCAAATAAATTTTTGTAAATGCAAGAAAAACGTTAATGTAAAAACCAACAATGTTCAGTCCGATTATCTGGATGGTTGGGGACCTGAACTGGGAACGGGCGTTACAGTACCGAGCAATGTGACCTGGTTGCTGACACCTGTGACAAATCACACTACTAGGACCAGAAGAACTGGCCACAGGGTGCTGCTGCATAGCTGCAAGGGATTGAGTGATCTGATCCAACTGGTCCTGTTGCTTTTGTACCAATTTTGTCAGAGTGGCAATTTGTGAGGAAGTAGAATTAGAGGGGGGCTCAATTTGGAGAGTGGGTGCACTAGCCCGTTGTACAGCACAAGAGGACGGCACAACACTATTGTTGTCCACCCCACCCTCACGCTCCCATGTAATGGCCTCAGCCCTAACTTCCAGCAATGTACACCTTGGATTGTCACGAACGTAACGCTTTAATTCCCTACGCAGATCAGAATTGCTAACATTTTGAATAAATTGATCACGAAGTAAAATGTCTGCATTAGTCATGGCATGAGGAGAATTAGCTTTAACCCTGTTCATTAAACAAAACAAGGAATGGGAAAATTCCTGCAAAGTTTCACCATCTAACTGTCTCCGTGAAAAGAAGTCCTCTTGTAGTGAGACATACGACTGTTGACAACCATACAGTTCTCTCAAAATGGTAAAAACAGTTTCTGGATTCTCACGTTCAGCTAATGGTCTATATTTAATCTCATCCCGAGCTACACCTTCGAGATGGTCAAAAATGAAAGCAGCCTGATCTGTGGGTTCAACATGCCGAACTTGCATGCTGGTACAAACTTCTTCTACCCACTCCTCAACCCCAATACCATGAGTCCCCCTGAAGGTTGGACACTTTCGCTCCCTTGGCAGGTAGATGATGCGGTCAGTTGTCCCCATGCTCCCCAGAGCTGTACGTGTACTGGGACCAGCTGGTGCATCATGTTGAGTTGAATTTGCCAGTGCAACGTCCCGTTCCTGTTGCAGCCGACTCCTATCGGCCTCCAACTGCTGGACTCGAGCCCGGAGTTCTTCAAGTTCCTCTGCCATAGGAACGGAGAGGTGGGTCCTTCTTCACTGTCGGGGGGTATCCAGCTAGGTCCCACGATGTGCCTACTGTTAGCCTATTATGCTCCCAACTTCTAAATGCTCTTTAGAGATAATTAAATAAAATATATATACTGTATATACACACACAAACTGCCTTATCAGCCAGGCCCTACCAACAACGCCAGTAAATGTAACACGGGCTATGAAGGCCCGGATTGTGACTCAGAGGATGTGACTCTAAAGCCAACTGGTAGACTGTAAATAGTCTAGAGCTTCCCTATTACAAATACGCAGGTACGCCTGGCTTCAAATGACAAAAACAGAAGTGTTGTATACAATATATATTTTATTAATTCCTTTCAATATTAAAACAGCCTTTATTAGATGCATTTATGCTATGGTGGTTCTACCAGGCCAGTTGTAAAGGGCTAGCACAACTCCAAATCACTTAACACCAAAGGATGTTACATGCCAGTAACATGAGAGCATGTACAGTTTAAAACAAGGCACAGAGTTGGGAGCACAATATAGCAACTGTAGCAATCTGCCGTACAGGAATGACAGTTAGTAAGGTGCTTGCACATGATAAACAATATTAGAAAATACAAGCATGTACCTTAATCAGTCACAACCCCAACAACAAGCACATTCAATTAGTTGCAGTGGCAATCTGCCACCCACTGGCACATGTCCTAAAGAAACAAACAAATACAAATAACTTTTAACAGAACTCCACAACAATATGTGGAGCAGCATTGACAGCACCCAACCAGCCATAAGTGACTAATGAAAAAAAACATTTACCTTAGCTTGTGCTTCAGGGCTTTGCACAACTCCATGAACACTGCAGCAGCACTCACTACAGCCACATGCAGCAAGAGACTAAACAGCCAACACCCTGGAGAAGAATGTTTGGCTTACACACCTGGTGCTTAGTAACACTAATGAGCTAAACCACACTGAAGGTGGAGGAACAGGACACGGTGTGTTCAGGGAGCCAAACCAGAGTGGGAATTTACAGCCACTCTTCCAATGAACTAAAACCACCCGGTTACATTTGTGCTGAGACATTTTGCCCTCCATCCAAAGGGCTTCATCATTCTGAAGAAAGACCAAACAAAACTGATTCTCCACTCAACAGCCTACTCCATAGTGGGAAAAAACTAAACAAACAATTATGCTGGTGCTAAGATGATTGCTGAGGCACACCCTCTCCTCCGGTGTCCACCTTCTCCCTCGTTGACAATCATGTCAAACTGGTTCAAAACACCAAAATCCAAGCTCAATGATTAAGGTATAAAATCCAACAATGTTCAGTCAGGTCATCTGGATGGTTTCTTTTTTGTGCGTTTCGCCCTCCATCCAGAAGGGCTTCATCATCACTCACACCTAGGGATGACCTGAATGAACATTGACTGAACATTGTTGGATTTTATACCTGGATTATTGAGCATGGACTTTGGTGTTTAAGTAAAAAAAAAAAAAAGCAATCTAAGAGTCCAGATAGGACTTTGCCTGAGACCTGCAGTGTACTGATTGAGGACCCCCAAACCAGTACAAATACTAGTATGAGCATGACATCTGCACACAGTTGTTTCTGACCTTGTCACAAGTAGCCTATAGGCACCAGGATACATTAGCCAGTCCCACTTAAAATATCAACAATCAAGCTATGCCAGTCAGTTGCACGGTGACTCAATTGGTAGAGCTGTTGCCTCTCAATAAGAAGGTCACATGATCAAATCCTGGCCAGGGACCTTTCAGGGTGAAGTTTGAATGTTCTCTCCGTGCATGCATGGGTTTTCTCTAGGTACTCCGGTTTCCTCCCACAGACAAAAATATGCATGTTAGGTTGATAGGTAACTTTAAATTGTCTCTAGGTGTGAGTGAGAGAGTGAATGGTTGTTTGACTCGTTTGGCTCTATGTATCCCTGACGTATTCAAAAAACTTTCAATACAAAAACAACTGGACTTTATTTGTAACAGAAAACGCTTTGCTCTTCATCCGAGGAGCTTTCTCAATTCAAAGAGCAAAGAGTGTGGGGTTCAGGTTATAAAGGCTGAGATAAGATACACACATACATATATACTGTAGATTGACAAATCACACCTCACACCTTAACAGTAGGTGTTTCTTAAAGTCTTTGATAGTCTAATCCACAGGTGAGGCTCCTCTGTTCCCATCAGGTGTGAAAACTGACTGGGAATCAGTTCTAAAGCTGCATTATATGTTTGTGAAATTTGAAATCTGAGACCCCCCTCCCCTGTTAAGATACGGTTTTCATTTTTTAACATAAACAGCTTCCTTTGCCCCCCAAACCATTCATGTTCTCAGTCCAAAATGTGCACATTCTGGTCCTCAAATGATTGTCCCTTGTCCGTGAGGTGGAGGTGAACAGCTGAGTTTTGTCCAGAGGAGGTGGCCCTCCTGTGTTGAGCCATGCGTCTGTGAAGAGGCTGTTTAGTTTCTCCAATGTAGAGGTCTGGACAGTCCTCGCTGCACTGGACCAAATACACTACACCACTCTGTTTGTGTGTGGGTGTTTTGTCCTTAGGGTGGACCAGCCTCTCTCTAGCCGTTTTCGCATTGCATGGCCCTCCCCTCGTCTCTGGTTAGCCCAGAGCCAGCCCTGGCCCGCCGCCGTTCATTACGCATTATGTGGAGAGCAAGCCTTGAAGTGGGTGGGGTGTTCACTTGACGTGGGTGGAGTGTTCACTTGACGTGGGTGGAGTGTTCTTGTGTGCGCGTACAATGTTTTAAGAGCGGACACCCCTAAAAAATATTTGTTAGCTGAATATATATACAGTATTAGTTTTTCTGAGTTTAATTTTTGTTAATAACTGATTACAAATCAGCTTATGTATCAGCTTATGTTAGAACGTAAATAACACAAAGCGCTCACCCATTTCCGCCTTTCCGCCCGACCTGAATGTCATTAAAATATAACTAATTGTCTAACTCTTGCGCGCAGCCAGGGTTTTAAAATATAACTAATAATCTCTAACTTCTACGTGCAGCTATAATGTTAAGAGGAGTGATTGCTATATAGGTAAAGCGGTCACCTAAAAATCCAGTCCGTCGCTGTAGCTCAGAGTACAAAGTAATTTTACCTTTTTTTTATTGGAGTAAATAAAAAGGAGTTGTGTTAACCAAACAAACTCCTTTTTATTTACTCCAATAAAAAAAAAAGTAAAATTACTTCGTACCAGGTGGGAANCTAGCACAGAGCTAGCCGCTAACAGCAGGCCCACGGTTCCAAGAAAGATATACAAGAAGCAGAAAGAGGTAATTTGAATGATCATTACCTCGAAGAGGAGCACAGGAGAAAATCCAAAACAGTCCAGAGGACCCAGGAGGGTGACAGAGGCAGCAGGTAAGCGAACAATAAATGCAGCTACGTGGTTTTTTAAGCTAAATTCGTTCTGGAGCTAGCGGGAGCTAACAGCCCCCACTAATAAAATTCCGGTTAAACTAGTAAAGTTTTCTATCTAATGAATCCAGCAACAAGTCAAATCTTGGCCTGGCTGCAGTCTCCTATCCTGAGCAAGCACTAGGCATCAGTGGAAAGGAAAAACTCCCTTTTAGAAGGAAGAAACCTCTAGCAGACCCAGACTCAGGACAAGCGGCCATCTGCTTTGACCGGCAACTTATAACGTTTGCAGAACCACAACGCAGTCAGAAAAGACAGTTGCTCTAAAACTTAATCACAGAAAGGTAAAAATGCCCGCGTGACGTCCGTTCACACAGGTGCTGTACACAGGCAAAACGCCTGCCGCACTCTGCGTTCAAGGCAGATAGTTCAAATTATGACCAAAATATTGGAAAAATCGATGTATATGTCGCACCGGCCTATAAGTCGCAGGGCTTAGAAATGTAGGCAAAAAGGTGCGACTTATACGCCGGAGAATACGGTACTCGAAAGTGGAATAAAACAGTTCTGTTGGTGCCAGCCCTCTCCCTCGTCAACAGTCATGTCAAACTGGTTCAAAACACCAAAGTCCATGCTCAATAATCCAGGTACAGTATAAATTCCAACAATGTTGAGTCAGGTCATCTGGACAGTTGTTGTTTTTTTTTGTGCTGAGATGTTTTGCCCTCCTGTTGAAGCCTTCTGGATGGAGGGTGAAACGTCTCAGCACAAAAAAAAGGAACTGTCCAGATGACCTGACTGAACATTGTTGGACCCCTGAAGAGGGAAACACCAAAAAGCAGATTTTGGATTGCTCTTTTTAATAGGGCTGCAAGAAAAAAAATCGATTTTTTTTTTTTTAAAGAATCTAGATTCTTAGTCCTAGCAATTCAGAATCAATTCTAAAAGCCCCAAAATCATTTTTTTTTTTACTAAATATGAATCAATATGTTAAAAAAACTGAAGTCTGTATTTTATTTTGAGTTAAAGGTTAATGCACTATGGTAGGCTGAAATCTGTTTACTTTTATATATATACAGGGAGTCCTCGACTTACGAACGAGTTCCGAACCTAACGACCGTTCGTATGTCGAAAATGACGTAAGTCGGATCACATACACACACAAAAAAATTATATATATATATATATTTTTTTTTTTTATGAATAGTACTGTACAGTCACCAAGCACTTAGCCTATCCTAACACAGTTTTTAAAGATGGAGTGAGTTAAATTGTCTCCCTCCTCCCCAGCAGGCTCCATTCACATAAAGGGAGCTAGCTCCCTTTATGTGAATGGGAGACAATTCAACTCACTCCTTCATCTTTAAAAACTGTGTTAGGATAGGCTAAGTGCTTGGTGACTGTACAGTACTGTACATGTATTCATTTATAAAAAATAATAATAATTTTTTTTTTTGTATGTGATTTGACTTACGAACAGCTCGTAGGTACAGAACTCGTTCGTAATTCGGGGACTACCTGTACTGGTAATTTAAGTTACAGAATTTAATGCATTCCTGTATAATTTGTTCCTATTTTTGGTATAAATATCAAACGATGCAAAAAATTTGATACAATAAGGAACCTAAAATTATTGTTTTAAATACAGTAAATGTTCCATTTGTTTACATTGTTGTTTATTCTTTTCAGCTTGTCAGTTACAAAACTGAAACTAAATTTATGACCATTTTAATAGAAAAATCGTTTCTGAATGAAAAATCGTTTCTGAATCGAAAAATCGATTTTGAATCGAATCGTGACACCAAAAATCGGAATCGAATCGATTCTCCAGACACTGAGAGATTCGCACCCCTACTTTTTAATACAGTCAATTGGTCATTTTAACCAGATTTTGGGTTTAAAAAAAAAACAAAAAACTAACCAACCCCTTGTTGTACACAGCCACTTGTGTACTCGTAGGACATGTGTGAACTCTCAAGATGTTTGAGGTAATTTTATTTAGCAATTAGAATTGTTGCGTTCATATCTTATTTTATGTAGGTCTTAAAGAAAGTTTAGACTTTGGTATCTTTTAACCTCCCTTTGGAGTCTGGATCAGTTACTATTCCATTTTCTTTAGAACTCAAAGTCATTTTTTTGTGTGACTTTTTATTTAAATTTGTAAGCAAAACAACATAAATGTTAGGTTTTACTCTCTAAAATGTGCTTTTACTTCTGAGGTGTACCGCAAACCCCCCCACACAGACCAGTATTTACAGTTTGACTCCCATCACCCTCTGGAGCACAAGTTAGGAGTCATCAGGACTCTGTACCACAGAGCAGACAGCGTCCCCACTAACTCAGGAGCCAGACAGAAGGAGAAATCACACACAAAACAGGCTCTAGAGAAATGTGGATATCCTAACTGGGCCTTCCTGAAAGAAGAAACCCAAACAGGACTCCAGCAGCCATCAGGTGAAAAGAAGGAACCCAGACCCAGACCAGTGGTCATTCCAGATGTTGCAGGAGTTTCAGAGACATTGAGACGTTTATTTTCTAAACACAACGTCCCAGTGGCTTTTAAACCCCAAAATACATTAAAGACTGGTTCATCCCAAAGATCCAGTCCCCCGGCACAAACAGAGTAATATTGTGTATGCTGTTCAGTGTCAGGAGGGCTGTGATCAGTCTTACATCGGGGAAACTAAACAGCCACTGGCCAAAAGGATGGCCCAGCACAGAAGATCAACATCATCAGGCCAGGACTCTGCGGTCTACACTCATCTCCAGGTCAGAGGTCACTCTTTCAGGGATGAAGATGTTCACATCCTTGATAGAGAGGAACAATGGTTTGAGAGAGGAGTAAAGGAGGCCATCTTTGTGAAAAGAAACCGTCCATCATTAAACAGAGGTGGAGGCCTCCGGGTTCAACTGTCCCCCTCTTACAATGCAGTTATTGGGCGGCCGTGGCGTAGTGGTAATGGCAGTCGTCCCCCGATCGGAAGGTTGGCAGTTCGAATCCCGGTCCCCCACACCATGTGTCGTTGTGTCTCTGGGCAAGACACTTAACCCCGAGTTGCTCCCGGTAGGACTGGAAAGCGCCTTGCATGGCAGTCTGCCGCTACCGGTGTATGAATGTGTGTATGAATGGGTGGATGGTTGGTATTGTAAAGCGCTTTGGGGCCCCTCATAGGGGGCTGGAAAGCGCTATATAAATAAGCTCCATTTACCATTTATTGCTAGTATCACTCAGCCCTCTGTGAATAGCAAATAACCATCAGGGTGCTAACGATCCATCGTTAGACTGATGGTCCTCCTTGATCATGTAAGCAGCTGGTTTCGGCTGTCATCAGCCAACTGGTTGATCCACTGTGAGAGGGTGCTATTTATAAGACTGAGCTGAATACAGCAACTCAGACTGAGGAAGTCTTTCGGACGAAAGACGAAACGTTTCTACAATTTTTTTTTGCTTTGTTTTGTTTTTTGAATGTCCAGAGGACCAGACTTAGCTTTTTTAGATTTTTCTACCTGGATTATTGAGCATGCATCAGGGTAACCAACCCCTTCTTAGTTCAAACTACCCGGGGTTTGCTTGGTCCAAATTGGAACCAGCATTTTTAACCCAGCAGTTTTTAGTGTGTGTGCTGCAGCAACTCCACGTGAGGACGGTGAAGACTATTCTAATTTTAAAAGCTCAACTGGATTCTCTGTGGAGTAAAGTGTCTCACACGTCAAATGGACTCCTTCAGAACCCGACCCGTCCCGACTCGCGTGCCGTCAGCGCTGCCGCCTTCCTGCTCTTTTTGTTTTGGTGGAGTTTTAGCGGGGCCTGTTTGGGGAGGGAAGGGCAGGGAGCTGCCGCAGTATTGATTTTGGGCTTGGCCTCCAAACGAAGCCACAGCGGAGCGGCTCGGGGGATCCGCCCGCGGCTCTGCTCGCCCTGCCAAGACGGAGGAGCGGCCATTTCTCTGAGCCGCCGCTCCGACGGCCCTCGTTTCCGTTCAGCCTTTTATTTTGAAACATTGTCCTGCTTTTATTTTAACTCTTGTTCATGTTTCATCTGCTTCTGCTCGACAGCTGCTCAGTGGCGTTAATATTATGCCGCTCGTGTCCTTGTGTCTCATCTTTTCTCCGTTTCCCATCGTCCTCTTCTTGCACTACCCCTCCTCTTCCTCCTCTTAAATCTGTACCGAAGCCAAAAAGCAGAGGCCATCTGACACCGCCGGTCCCAGCTCGCACCACGCCTCCATCCAGACTCAGTTTACATCCGTTTGATCTGATTTATCTTCTGAAATTACCAAGATGCTTTGACAAATTGTTTTATACTCGTCTTCCTTTTAGACCAGGGGTCTGCAACCTTTACGATCAAAAGAGCCACTTCTGCCTTTTCGTTCACTAAATTAAGCGTGTCAAGAGCCGCAATACCTGCTACTACTGTCATCATCAACTGGTGGCCCGGGGGCCATTTTAAAGGACATGACCCACCATGTTTTCAAATTGCATCGGCATTAATATTTAGTAGTTAATTAAATAATAAAACAGGAGCGTTTATTTATATTGTAGAGAAATAACGCTAAATGTGTTGTTTCATGATTTATAGCAGATTTTAGCAGCAGCTCCGGGAAAATCTGCCCCTCTCCATATATGGGCATTGACGTCACTGAAGTATCCGCCTCGAATGCAGGCGGAGTTATAACAAGCATGCATGAACGTAGCTTCCTGTTAGACCCTAACCCTCCTGACCAGAGTAGTTTGAATATTGTACAACTAATTAAAACGATGTGTTGCCCTCTGCTGCAATACCTCGAAGGATGGCGTTAGTGTTCATTATTTCCCAAAAATCTAAAGAATTCATAATGGATTTATAAAGTGGACCGGCCAAGAAGGCTCGCACCTCGACATGAGAAATCAGGAGGTTTTGCGGGTAAGACTTTTGCTCTATTTAATTTACCCGCACGCGTGACGTGAGGTCCACTCTGTGTGTGTTGCTTGCCCGCGCGGTGTGTCCGCGACAGATGCAGCGGGTGACGTGAGGTCCACTCTGTGTGTGTTGCTTGCCCGCGCGCGTGTTGTGAGGTCCACTCTGTGTGTGTTGCTTGCCCGCGCGCGTGTTGTGAGGTCCACTCTGTGTGTGTTGCTTGCCCGCACGGTGTGTCCGCGACAGATGCAGCGGGTGACGTGAGGTCCACTCTGTGTGTGTTGCTTGCCTGCGCGCGTGTTGTGAGGTCCACTCTGTGTGTGTTGCTTGCCCGCGCGGTGTGTCCGTGACAGATGCAGCGGGTGACGTGAGGTCCACTCTGTGTGTGTTGCTTGCCCGCGCGCGTGTTGTGAGGTCCACTCTGTGTGTGTTGCTTGCCCGCGCGCGTGTTGTGAGGTCCACTCTGTGTGTGTTG
>JBBPBX010002279.1:0-22366 GCA_038048925.1 Garcialebias charrua | reverse complement strand
TGAGGTGAGGTCCACTCTGTGTGTGTTGCTTGCCCACGCGCGTGTTGTGAGGTCCACTCTGTGTGTGTTGCTTGCCCGCGCGCGTGTTGTGAGATCCACTCTGTGTGTGTTGCTTGCCCACGCGCGTGTTGAGGTCCACTCTGTGTGTGTTGCTTGCCCGCGCGCATGTTGTGCGGTCCACTCTGTGTGTGTTGCTTGCCCGCGCGCGTGTTGTGAGGTCCACTCTGTGTGTGTTGCTTGCCCGCGCGGTGTGTCCGCGACAGATGCAGCGGGTTAGCGGCTTATTAAAAAGTTCTAAAAAATAAAATAAAAACGGGGAGCGCTGGTCCTGAACCCACAGCCCACCAGGAAATATTTAGAACCTCGTGCAGCCACGTAGGACACGAGTTTAACTGCAGTTTTAACTCTCACTCTCATAAGCCTCCATCGCAAACTCACTCTTGCCTTCTGAGTGGAGCCTGTATTTACGTCACTCCAGACTTCGGCAATCTTCGGCGGGGTTTCCGGATGTTTCCGGGACTCCGTTGTTTTTTTGTTTGTTTTTTTTACACTCGCCTGGCCCAAATGCAAAAATGAAAATAGACATCATATTCTACTACAGTAATTGTCCAATATGGTGAATTGTTACTGTCACGGTGGGTGTTGTCCTTTAAGTTCGCTAGAGGGGCTTTTCTGGCCAGTAGGTGTGAAATTATAAAACTAAAAACATCCAATGATTGTTAACATTTAATGATATTTTTACATTTTGAGACAAAAGAAAATATTGGACTCAATCCATATTCCATGCATCTTTCCAACGTCTTGTATTGTCTTGTATTTTGCCAATAAAAATAAATAAAAATAAAACAGTGAACTGTGCAGACAAATGTGCTTTTTATAAAATTGTGAAGTACCTTATTTTTTGGACTATAAGGCGCACTTAAAATCCTTTAATTTTCTCAAAAATTGACAGTGAGTCTTATAATCCAGTGAGTCTTCTGTATTAATTCTGGTTGTGCTTACTGACCTCAAACCGATTGTATGTGGTTATTATGAATGAGATGGATAAAGTTTGACTTATCTGACTGTTTTGTTTTGATAATGCGCCTTATGTATGATAACAGACCCCTTCATTGATAATGAGCCTTATCATCTGGTGCACCTCATAGTCCAAAAAATATGGTAATTGCATATCCTACTTTGAAGAATAAAGCATAGAGTTAAAGCGAGTATAATTTACTTTGTGTATTAGTACTAGTATCCATATTTGCAAAGGAGTTGACAGGGAAACTGTTAAACTAGTCATTTTTTGTGGGTACGACATCCTATAAATTTCAGTTTTATTTCAGTTTTGGTCAAAGCTTGAAAGAGCCGCTGCAGAGGGACCAAAGAGCCGCATGTGGCTCCAGAGTCGCAGGTTGCAGACCCTTGTTTTAGACTACCGTATTTTCTAGTGTATAGGTCGCACCGGTTTATAGGTCGCACTTACGTTTAGCTCTGCTGCAAATGTCTGCCACAGGAGCGCACAGCAAGGCTTTTAAGAAGATTAACACTTAAAAACAATTATTAGTTTGATAAAAATTATAGCAAATATATGTCTGAGCTGAACTTTTCCTTAATAAATGAACGTAATTGTGAAATGAGCTGGATTTAAACATTTGTTTCGCCGAAAGTGATAACAAGCCATATATAGGTCGCACCGGTGTATAGGTCGCAGGCCTTGAAAAAAACATAAAAAGGTGCGACCTATGCACCGGAAAATACGGTATGTGTATGAAACCAAAAAATATATAAATAAAGTAAAGCTAAAAGTTTTTCTGCAGAACCTCACTGCTGCTGCTGTGTGGACAAACATGTTCCCAAACTGTTGGAGAACTTTATACTTTATTTCAGCAGGTTTTTTTTTATTTTATTGATTTATTGTTTGTTCTGTTGTAATCTGGGACTTTGTGAGATTGGTAGTCTGCTGTTGCAGCCGCTGCTCCTTTTATTCATCCTGTGTGCGTTGCCAAGTTTTTAATTGATGGTGATTAAATTAAAAATGTGTGAAATACACCAATCTGTATCAGAATGGACTAAAACTTTGCACCGCGAGGCTCCGGTACAGTGAAATGTCAATGTGCAGGTTGTTCCGTTTGTACATGTTGGCACTCGAACCCCCCCCCCCTGCAGAATCCACCCCCCCCAGCTTCTCAGCTACATTTTCAGCACTTGAAATGTCTGTAAATCTGCTCCGTCTCACGGGTCTTGCAGGCTGGATGAAGACAAACAAGCTGAAGTGCTCTGTAGAAGAAATCCTGCAGGGAGTCAAAAGAAGACGATCACACCGAGCTGATGGTTTTTTTTGTTTTTTGTTTTTTTATTAGGGTAATTTCATTTCATCAGAACAATAATAATAAGAATAAAATTAATTTAATTTATAACGCACTTTTCATTAACAAAAATCTCAAAGTGCTAATAACAATTGTACAATTGAAAGAAAAGTATATAGGTACAATCAAAGAAATAAAATGAAAGGCAGCAGAAGAAGAAGAAATTCTTATAATATCTGCCCCTTTTTCCCAAAATATATTCAATTTTTTTACAAAAGCAAATGTAATTAATTAAAATAATAAAACTAAATAACTTCAACTCAAGAAACAATTTTTATAAATACCTGTACCTGTACACATTTTACTTCTCCATATTTTTTTCAAAAGACTCATTTTTATCCTCCTTGAATATACAATATACGTAGATCTGGCATTTTTAATATCAACCTCCAGATCATTCCACAATCCAATTCCCTGAATTGGCGTAGTGGTAATGGCAGTCGTCCCCCGATCGGAAGGTTGGAGGTTCGAATCCCGGTTCCCCACACCATGTGTCGTTGTGTCCTTGAGCAAGACACTTAACCCAGAGTTGCTCCCGGTAGGACTGGCAGCGCCTTGCATGGCAGTCTGCCGCTACCGGTGTATGAATGTGTGTATGAATGGGTGGATGGCTGGTATTGTAAAGCGCTTTGGGGCCCCTCATAGGGGGCTGGAAAGCGTTATATTGCTACTTTTTGCTACTTTTTCTTTTTTTTTTGTTTATTGTATTTGTATCATTGATGTTCATCATTCTTTAGTTTGTAGCAGGTCGCTTTTGTAAATGAGCCATCGAGGCTCAATAAGATTTACCTGACTAAATAAAGGTTGAATGAATATAAGTACAGTAAGCTCCATTTACCATTTTACCATTTATAGTTGATCGCATCTTCAAACTGATGCGACACCACGGCCTCACAAACATCTCCATCCCCTTAAGATAAGAACTACTTTCCCTTTTAACTAATTTTCCTTGAATGTTAGTAGGTAATATGTTTAATATGTTTTTGTGAGCTCCATACATAAACAGTAAGATGTTGTAATCAACCAAGTCATAGAATTTCAATATCTTTAGCTGATGAAACAATGTAATTGATGGATGGCTATAATCTTTTCTAGTAATAATTCTTACAGCTCTTTTCTGTAAAATTAAAATTGGATTTGTAATTGTTTTACATGCCTTACCCCAGACTTCAATACAGTAAATTAAATGTGTATAATTATTGCATTATACAATAGAAACATTGCTTTATCATTGAAGAACTCTCTTAACTTTGTACATGACTGCTATAGATTTAGCTATTTTAGTTCTTGAGTTTTTTACATTAGATCTCCATGTTAGTTTTTCATCAATGAAACTTCACCTCATTTACTCTGCTCATTTCAACACCATCGACTCTAAACAGAGTATCAGCCATTTTCTTCTTGATGCTAAATATATAATTTGTTTTATCTACATTTAAAGATAATGTATTAAGTTTAAATCAATTTTGTATTTTCACAAATTCTGTTTGCGCCTTCAACCTTTTCACCCACACAAATAAATGTAGTATCATCTGCAAATAAAATACATCAAGTACATTATTTTATCAACTAAAATTATTGAAGTTCCATGATTTGGTAGACTATAATATTTTATCAGTTATGTATAGAGCTCAAAATAATGCATTACCTTTAAATATCCAAATGCACTTTGTTAAAAGACAAAGTTGTTATAATCTTAAGGGAACAGAGTTGTTTGTAAAACCACAATTCAGAACCAGTTTGAAGGGACGTTCTACCTCAATTCAGGGAATTAGATTATGGAATGGCTTGGAGAATGTAGTTAAAAATGCCAAGTCAATGTTTACATTTAAAAAAATGATCAAAACAAATGTGTTAAAAAAATATATGTGAAATAACGTAATGTGTATTGTATTAGTTAGAAAATTAGAAAGTGTTAGTCATTTTGTACTGTATTAGTATTAGTTAGAAAATTAGAAAGAGTTAGTCATTTTGTACTGTTGGCTGAAGAATATTATTGTTTAACCTGATTGTTGGAAAAAGTTGGTTGAAGATTATTATTGTTTACATGGTTTGACTACTGTTGTTTAATCTGATTGTTGGAGATAAGGAGCAGATATAATAAGATTTATTCTTCTTTCTGCTACCTTTCATTTTTTTTTACATTTTTGTACACTATCATTATGAGATTGTCTTGTATTGCTTCTTTTGTAAAAAAAATGAACAAATTTAATAAACATAAACAAACATAAAATACATTTAAAAACGTCCTGACACATTTAACAGATCACTCACATATACATAAAATAACTTGGGTCCAAGTACAGAGCAGTAATGTTTTCGTGCACTGATATTCGGAGCATCGCTGCAGGAAGAGAGGAGTTAAACCACAGCAGAAGTAGCTCTAACAGCTGCGTGTCTATAAGCTGATATCTTCAGTTGCTTTTTGTACAGTGGGTTAAATACATCAGAGTGTGTTGGTTTCAATGGCAGGAAGTCAGAAGTGTGGCTAATCCATCACACTTTGAACTCTAATATTTTACATCTGTTTTAAGCACTGATCCAACACAGAACACATTTATCTTCAAACAACTCTTAAAAGTTGACACTATGACAGTTTACTCTTTGATGTCTACTTTTTCTTTTTTTATTCGTTTCTCGTGTTGCGGAGCAAAAAGGGGGGAATTAGAAATACACTCGTGCACGTTGTGAGCATGATAACTTGAAAATGAAGAGGTACAGATTTGGGTGTGTGGCTGCAACTAGGCGTAGTTTAGTTTAAGCAAGTTTAGTTTCCTCAAATGATGGGGTGGCTAAAATAAAATAAAACAATCTGTAGTGGCCAAGGCCACCACTGGCCACCCTCTGACTCCACCACTGTACCTGGCAGTGGATAAAATTGTCTCCCTCCATTACCCATGATCCTTCACTTTGTGCTAGAGTTGCATTTAGGCTCAAAAACGTCAGATCCAACCAGGCCCTAGCCCGTAGCCATTATGTCCGAACTCCAAACCACCCGACGGATTAACAGTAAGTACACGTCCGAACCGCACCCCCACCCAGCTGACACGTCTGCTTTAGGATCTCACCTGTTTGGGTCGTCGGCTGCACACGTCTGCTGAGCGCAGCGGCTGAATGAACGTCCATTTGGGCGATGGATCGCTTCTTGGCTTCCCGTTAGAAGTGAACTGAACTTTATTTTACCTCTTTCAAGGCCGCTCAGTTCACGGTGAAATGGCCATGTGGGCAGGTGATAGTATGGCAAGCCATGTTGCCATGTAATTGGATCGCGGCTGATCCGCTGGCGCAATCAAAAGTTAGACACCAACCCAGCCTGCCCATCCAGCACATTATTATGGCCCGGCCCAAATTCTGGTCGGGCTAACCGGGCTTCGGGCCCAGGTTAGATATGACAGGAGATCGGCCTGTTATTTCAAAGCTGAAACATCTTCATTGTACATCACATTTTTAAACGATTAGTCACCTGACCAAGTCAAGATTGTAGCTGCAGAGGATGAACATATGGACTCAAAAAGACTTCAGTCTTATTCTAACCCTGTTATACTGATGTAGTGATACACCTTCACCTCTCTGAACTGGATTTACACATTTTACTGATCCTCTCAGTAAAACAGACATTAACATTTTATTACATTAATTTGAATCAAGACACAAATTAAATCACAAGAGACTCTTATTCTTTTACTTTGTGTTAATTCAATTATATCAAATGAATAACCTTGTGCTAAGTGAGCATTATTGAATTCAGTGATTGACAGTCAAAGACGCTGTTTAATTCAAACTGGAATTAACAGCTGAACATCCTCTTATTGCAGGGGTGCTCATTACGTAGATCGCGATCTACTGGTAGATCTCTGAGGTAGTACTGGTATCGCAGCATTACATTAAAAAAAATTGTCTGTTCAGTGCCCTGAGATTACTTCTTTTGTGAATTGACGCTATATAAATAAACTGAATTGAATTGAATCTTAGAACATCTTTACTCAGCAAACACAACAGTTTAGGTCAAAATACTATAATTTTAAAGCCACAGTACTGTACTACAGTTCATAATTTCTTATCTGGTAACCCGACTGACATGAAAACTACAGTATTTTTCATGTAAACCAGCTTATTTTTTGTTTATTACCCCCAATAAACATTGAAAAATCACTGTTTTCACAGGTTGGTTTCGTGTAAACGGGGTAGATCACTTTGACTTGATAATTTCAAAATAGCTTGCATGCTGAAAAAGTCTGAACACCCCTGTCTTATTGAATGTGTAATGGTGCACTTTTTCTCTGAAACCTGCAGTGAAGATACAGTGACACTGTTTATGTCATTTAGTTGAATTCAGGACACTAATCACTCAACAAGAGACTCTTTATTTTTGTCCTAATTAATAATCAGAAGAGAAGCTCTGGTTTTGTTATTATCATCAGTAGGTTTCAAATGTTGATACTGTAATGATGTTGTTTTAATCAAAGTGACACGTCAACAGTTTGTTATAAAGTGTTAAGACAGTTTTTAATCGGCTTTATCATAAAATGCTGGCCTTAAAACTGACACTTTATCCTTCCTTTTCTGACATGAACTAACCTCTTGACCTCTCCCTCTGCATCTCCTGATGTCATATTCACTCCTCCTTCCGATGCCAATGGCCAATCGGGAAGGACTACGTTTCTAGGTCAAGTTCCCTTTTTAAAGTTCCACTTCCTGCTCAGTCTTGCAGTCTGCTGGTGAAGTTGAACTTGATGTCTTCTCCTAAGAGCTGGATGAACGTCTGTCAAACGCCAATGACACGTCATCAGCTGAGGATTCATAGCATTGCTGGCTATGAATCCGACCTCGAGCTTTTAAGCTCCAACTTTTGAATGAAAAATTCCTCTCAAGGAATACTTCTATCCTGAAAACCAACCAGGAAATGTCGCTATTCTGGTCTGATTAACGCGGACGTCCGGAGACACTGAAACGGTAAAAACGGACAACTGACCCAAGAAGACTGATCATCTTTGTAACGAGTCGTCAGATGTTTTTCCAAGTGTACCGACGGCTAGCGGGCTTCTGCAACACATTTCTCAAGATAACTCCATGACTATCACTTCCTTTATATCCTCCATCTTTTCTACTCCTCATTCTAAACCCTTACTCTTAAACTTATTCTTGCCAGTAACTTTAAGTAATATTTGCCTACAGATATAAAGTAATATGTCATCTCATTACTTGTTTCTGTTGTTCACAAAATTGAATCTGTCGACGTTAAGTTTATATGAAAGTTGATCAGAACCAATCCGTTTATACGTGTTGATGTAATTTTATGATTCTGTTAATAAATGGCTCAGTTCTGCTGAACCAACATAAATTAACGTTTCATGCTTCTTACATCTATTTTGACCACACAATTTATTGTTAGTCCTGAAAAAGAGAGAACTCGCAAATAATTGTTGATAAGGGTGTCAGGTATTGCCTGCTCATTTCTTACAACTGTAGTGTATATCGTTACACTGATTATAGTGAGTTACAGTTTAGAAAATGTCACAGCTCAGCAAAAATGTTTTATTGTTTCTTTTTCTGACATGCTGACAAAGCCAAAACTTCAAGCTGACTTTTCTAAACCAGTCCACAAACAATGATTGCTGAAGTGCACGTCCTTTAGGTCCAACTGTATGAAGAAGCAAACAAGACAATATGGCTTAAAAGCTGCTTAAGGCTCAGCAGGAGGTGAGGAGATGGAGAAAAGGGCTTGGTTACCACGGTAACTGACTCATTGAGCAAGGATGCTGAAGAGCTGGAGTCAGTTAATGTTGTGTGTTTCTGATATTTAATAAATGAATTCCCTTTATATTTTATTATTATCTTTATTGAATAGACATAAAGTTGTTAAAAAAATAAAAAATCACTTGACTTCTAATGCACGTTGTTTTTACTCTTGTGTGTGTCCCAGGGTACATCCCCAGCTACCTCGAAAAGGATGAGCCATGTGTGGTGTGTGGCGACAAGGCCACTGGGTACCACTACCGCTGCATTACCTGTGAGGGCTGCAAGGTACGCTCGTGCACCAACATGCACTAACCCACACAGGATCTGATGGAAGCCTGAGCTGAGCGCTTCTGTGCGTCTGTTCATGCAACATGTTTGTTTGTCAGGTTTTATCCGAAGCAGTGCTGAAGGGTTTACACTTAATGACGCATGATGTATCTGACTGAGTCATAACCAAATCATTTGAATTGTTACATACAGTGTATCCATCTGATAAATGATCATTTAATTTGTCGCACTGCCAAAGAGAAAATATTTAATCTGATTTTACGCCTAATCCCATTTCTGTTGTTTCTTTTTTAGCCCCGTAGCTCTTTTGTTTCCTCAGTCACGCGTATGACTAGTGTTGCATGTTTTTCAGATCAAATAATTAAATTCAGCCTGACAAACTGTAGTTTTTAAGAGATATACCTAATACAAACTGTTACCAAAACTTGTTTTTAACCAAACACATTCATCCGTCATTAATAAAAGTGGTCGTCAACCATGCTAACTAGCATGTGGCTAACATTACCCATGTTTAATGGATCCCCTTCGGTGAAAGATGGTCATACCAAACATTTCTTCATTTTGCTGCCAAACGATGCCTGCAGTCCCTCGTTTATCGTGGGTGTTAGGGACCCCCCACCTCGCCGCGATAAGTGAAAAAACGCAAAGTAGTATTAGTTTATTTTAGTAGTAGTAAATAGTAGTTTATTTTAGTATTTTTATATTAAAGTTTTAGAAACCCTTCCCACACTCTTGCAATGTTCTAAGCTCTTAAACCTACATCATTTTAACAACGTACGTACAGTACTGTATATGTAGCTACTAAATTTTATTTACATTTGTACAAGCTCTGCTGAACAGCAGCGGCTCGGTTCTGGTCCGACTCGTTTAGTTTCTGCAGACTATCCTGCAGCGATAAAGCCCACAAATCAGTCCTCTAAACTCTTAAACCTAATCATTTTAACAACATGTTTATATGTAGCTACTAAATTGTACTTACCAGGCTCTGCAGAACAGCAGCAGCTCGGTTCTATCCGACCCGATAGATGAAAAAAGTCCCGGTGCAGCCTGATGAAGCCCCATCCAGCTTGCTGGTCCAACCCACCTCCTCAGGCCTGGTCCAGCCCAGCACCACTCGACCAGAACCAGGCTGAACCCCGCACCCTACAGCTCCCAGGATCCGGGTCGCACCGAGTCCAGATCAACGGAGCAGCCCAGCTACTCGGCAGTGAAGATGCAACGTGAACGAGTTCAGCTTCATAATTATTTGAGTCCTGCGAGCTTATCCCGACGGAACTTCTGACTTTGCCGCAAAACTTTCCCTCCATTTGCAGCAAGCAGCGACTGCAAGCAGTGTTGACTTCTGGGAAGTGAACGGATGGCTTCTGGGCAACGTAGTTCTTTAGACTGGCAAAACAGTGACGGCTTAATGAAAGAAAACTACAAAATGACGACGCATTATATATTTATTTTTAAATATTATGTACAGTACTGTACGTCCACAAACCGCGATAGAGCGAGTCCGCGAAAGCCGAACCGTGAAGTAGCGAGGGACTAATGTAGCGTGTGGACTAGAGATCGTAACTAATGAGGGCTGAATACAGGTAGTCCCCGACTTACGAACGAGTTCTGTTCCTACGCCCGTTCATAACACAGATTTTGACGTAAGTCGAAAAACACATACACACTGGCCGCCCCATATACACGTACATGTACGGTACTGTACAGTTACCAAGCACTTAGCCTATCCTAACACAGTACCCTACATAATTATCAAAAAACATACAGTACATTTGGAGCCATAATGAAGGAAAAAAAGAGTTAATTTCTTACTGGGAGCTGGTGAATTCTTCCTCCGTCTGTTAGCATGTTAGCTCGTGCACCTCCGAGCTCTGCAGCTTCTTGCAGCTTCACGCGGTCCACAGTGTTTACAGCTAGGTCTGTTAGCATGTTAGCTCGTTACTCAGCTGTAGCCTCTCTACCTCGTAAACCTCCGCTCCAAACAATAAGGTCTCCTGTACTTTTCCACGCACGGTCCATAGTTTTACAGTAAGGTCTGTTAGCATATTAGCCCCTCCTAACCTCTTCTGCTCCGGTCTGCCTGTCCAAACAATGAGGTTTCCTGTAAGTTTCCACTGACTGCGTCAGCTACTCTCCCTCCTGGCTACTCTCCCCCCTCCCTCCTGTAAATTTCCGCTGAGTTTCTGTACCGTATTTTTTGGTGTAAAGGCGCATAAACCGCGTAACTCGAACAATGCTTTTCAATGGGAGGGCGTTCGTTACCGCGAAACGTCGTAAGTCGAGGCCGTCGTAACCCGAGGACTACCTGTTTTATAACCTGTTGCTTATTTTTACTGAACGAAAGAACGGTCACCACATGTCGACTTCTTGAATTCAATTCTTCCTGCAGAGGAACGTTTCTAGAAAACACTCAGAACCAACGGGAAGTAGAGCTGCCGTCGATCTTATGTCTGCAGTGTGTTCTTGTGAAAAATAGCTGTTTTTAGAAACCTACTTACAAAATGTCTAAAAGTGAGTAACAGATTGTTCAAAGGGTTGTCACTTTTTTAGACGTCCATCAACAGGCGGACGTGTTATGGTATAGTCTCCGTATGTACGTCCGTAAACTTTCAAAGGTCACAAGTCAAGGTTAAAATTAAAACAAGGCCCTTGCTATAGATTGCCGTGTAACAGTTTGTCGACGGGCGTATAATGTGCCGTTTGTTGTACCGTATTTTCCGACCTACAAGTTGCAGTTTTTTTATACTAATTTTCATGTCCTGCGACACTTATGGGGTGAAGCGACATATTTATGGATTTTTTCCCATATTTTTAGACCAATTTTTGGCTGAGATATGACCGTTTCCATTAATTCTGACGAAAAAAATGGAGCAGTACCACTTCCGGCCGCTAGGGTCCACCGCCCGTTCCCAGCTCATGTGTCCGAAAAAAGCCTCCTCTGCTCGGACTCACTCTGTCGCAGCACGGCCTCCTGAACTCTGGAGGTCTGAACTAGTGTTTGTTAGCAACATAGCTCATGAACCTTACAGAAAGTAATCACTGGATGGATATTTACAACTGATTAGCTTCAGGAGATGTTTGAGCTAAAATTCGATTTATTATCTTCGCAGCGCGCGCGCACGTTTGGAAGACCGTCAAAGCGAAACAATTTAAATCCAGCTGATTTTACAAATACGTTCATTTATTAAGGAAAGGTTAAGCTAAGACACATCTTTGCTATAATTTTCAGCAAACAAATAATTGTTTTTACCGTGTTAATCTTGTTAAAGTCTTTCCGTGCACGCTACTGTGGCCGCCATATGCAGCAGGGCGGTGACGCGTAACATACGCGACGCGTCAGCGGCGACACATAATAGGTGCGACACGTTTATGGATTTTTCCAATTTATTGGACAAATTGGACTAATGCAACTTAAAGGGCGGAAATGACGGTACTCCTGTTGAACGTTGAAACGCCTTTTGTTTACCGCAGCAGTGCAACGGGCATCACTTCCTCTTAGCTGTCGGTCACAGCTTTTAAATTCTGATCAATAATGGATTCTCTGTTTTTGGGTCATCGTGAAACATACCAGCCTGGAGGAGAACAGGAGAGTCTCTTGTTAGCATCACAGCTCGCCAAGCTTCCTGCATCGTTCATCATCTATGAACAGCTTTGCTTGAACTTTTAAAGATACTGAATCAAATGTGTTTCTTGTCATTTTAATCAGGGAGGCCTCTTTTAAGTTACAAATATGGGAACAGTACATTTTTAGAGGCATTTGGCAGCACTGATCCTTCTTGTCTTTAATAAATGCAACGTAATATGTTGGATTTGACATTTTCATTTCCGCTTGTCCCCTTCTGCTCCTTCATCACTTTTACATCTGCCTCTGCAGTTTTCCCCAGTCGCCGTCGGCACGTCGCTGACTGTCACGGTGCCTGACGCGTCCATTCATCTCCCTCTGCTTTTTATTTTATTTTTATTTTTTATTTATTTATTCATTTTATAATAATGAGTTACAATAATTAACATATATGTAATTGAAGAGAGAAAAAAATACATTAAAAGAAATTATTTACATAATGAATTACAACAATTAACATATGTAATTGAAAAAGAAAAAACATATAAAGAAAAGACATATAAAGAAAAAAATGTATAAAATATAAAATGAAAGGTAGCAGATGAAGAAATATCTTATTAAATCTGCTCCTTATTTATCTAATAGAATTTAAACAAAATGTTCTATAATAATAATAAGTAAATAACTCAATCAACTTTCAATTGTATATATTACTCATTTAAATACATTCGTTATATTTGTTTAACAATTCAACTTTAAGCAGTTTCTTAAATACAAAGATTGATTTGGCTTCCTTAACATCTGTCTTTAAGTTATTCCACAATCCTACTCCCTGAATTAAGGTAGTTCTTCCCTTCAAACTAGTTCTAAATTGCGGTTTTACAAATACATCTTTCCCTTTGAGATTATAACAGCTTGATCTTTTCATAAAATACATTTGGATTCATTCAACCTTTATTTAGTCAGGTAAATCTTATTGAGCCTCATGGGCTCATTTACGAAAGCGACCTGCTAAAACTAAAGAACGATGAACAGCAATGGTAGAATTTCCTTAAACAATAAACAATAGAAAAACAAAAGAGAAAAAACAAAAGAGAGAAATACTTTTTTTTTTTTTAACAAAGTATCAAAAAACTAGCAAAAACATTATAAGGTAGATGTATAAAATCAAAGACAGGAACAAATCTGCATTGGTTTTTGCCAGGATTCCAACGTTATATATTTGACGGTAGTGTATTTTTTTAGCTCTATGCATAAGTAACACAGTGTTATAATCCACCAAATCATAGAACTTTAGCAATTTCATCTGATAAAATAATTGACTTGATGGGTGACAGTAATGCTTTCTTGCTATAATTCTTGTGATTCTTTTCTGCAAAATTAAAATAGGCATTGTGATGTTTTTACATGCTTTTCCCCACACATTAACACAATAAATCAAATGTGGTACAGTCGTTGTATTGTATTTTCATTCTGCCTGCAGGGTTTCTTTCGTAGGACCATTCAGAAGAACCTCCACCCCAGCTACTCCTGCAAGTACGATGGCTGCTGCATCATCGACAAGATCACCCGCAACCAGTGCCAGCTGTGCCGCTTCAAGAAGTGCATCGCCGTGGGCATGGCGATGGACTGTGAGCGTCGTCTCCGATCGTCCCTGAAAAATCACGTAGAAGCTGCCGTTTGTGTTTTTCACTCCGTTTGTTTCCCCGTCTCCTCCCAGTGGTGTTGGACGACTCGAAGCGGGTGGCTAAACGGCGCCTGATCGAGGAGAACAGGGTGAAGCGCAAAAAGGACGAGGTCGTAAAATCCCTCCAGACCCGTCCGGAACCCACTGGGGACGAGTGGGACCTGATCCGCCACGTGACGGAGGCCCACCGGCACACCAACGCTCAGGGCTCGCAGTGGAAACAGAAGCGTAAATTCCTGGTAAGAAAGCGTGGCGGAAACGAACGTTTGTAGTTTTTAAAAGGAATTGTTTTATTTGGTTTTTAAAACTGAACTGTGTTCCTGAAGGAGCGGAGCAGAGATGGAATCCTGAGGCCACCGAACCAGAATAACTCCACCCCATATTTCCACCTTGATAATTACTCTGAATATTAAGATGGTGTAGTGGCAAGGGAACTGGACTTGGGATCCCGAGGACCCTGGTTCGAACCCCAGTCACGGCATAGTTTTGTGGTGTTTGAGCAGCACATCTAATCACTACTGCTCCCCGGCGCGCTTTCTATAGCTGCCCGCTGCCACCTGGTGGTGATTGGGTTAAATGCAGAGTCAAATTTCGTCTTGTGTGGAAACATGCATAGATGACAAAAATATGACATTATTATTATTATTATTACTTTGTGTTTATGTGGGAATGAACACAGAATCCTTCTTTAAAGGAGAAATGAAAAGTGTTTTTAAGCTAATAGTAGTCTAATGAAAAGCATAAAATAAGCTTGTTGAGAAATTTTCACAAGTCAAAAATTTCATCCTAACTCAAATTTAGCATTTGCAAAGTGAAAAAAAAATCTCATCCGGTGTTTTTGACACCCCTCCCCCCGCCTGCTCTCGCTCCCAAGTATGACGTAGGTCGTGCCACGGTCGTCCCTCATACAGTATTGTGTAGCTTCATTTATATTGTAAACAAAAAACATTTCATCACATCAAACTGACAATTAAGTTACATTTGGTAATAATTACCTCAACACCTTTTTTACATTGCTGATTTGTATAAAAAAAACAAAAACAAAAAAACTATTTGATACTTAGATCCTCCTAATGTGAGCAGTTCCAGAGATATGATATACAGTTATAAAATCACAATAATTTATTAACATTTGGTCTGAATACTTTTGTAGGTTATTCTAATTAGGCTATTTTTTTCTACTAAACACTTTGAGACTTAACCTTCAGTTTGATGTGATGGGTCACAGATTCATTCATTCATTCATTCATTCAACCTTTATTTATACAGGCTAGCTTCGTTGAGTCACGGGGACTCATTTACAACACATAAATAAAATAAACACAATTAAAAATAAAATAAGATAAACACAGAACCCCTGGGCCTCGACACGGACAATGTGAAGCTATTAGCCGCCGCATGCTAACATTAGCATGTGGCGCTAGCATGCGGCGGCTAACGCACGGCTATTCGTATTTCCAGGATAGAAATGCCCATTAATGCACTAAATGTTTTTGAACATGAAGTTGTTTATTTCGGCTTGACTTTCTTTCCGAGTGAAACCGTTCAACTGAGACACACCTTTGCTATAATTTTGAGCAAACAAATAATTGTTTTAGGTGTTTCTCTTGATAAATTTCGAAGAAACAAGCAACATTACACCTTGGGTTTTTTTGTTGTTGTTTTTTTGTTGTTTTTTGTCTTCCTCTGTGCGCTCCCGGAGCATTGTGGCAGCCAATGCAGCTGATTTGACCGTTAAAGTCCTTTTATTAAGCAAACGTTAGACTGAGACACAACTTTACTATAATTTCAAGCAAACAAATAAATGTTTTTAAGTGTTAGTCTTGTTATATTCTTGTTAAAGTCCTCCTGTGCACACACGAACAGCTGCCATTTGGCAGCCCATCGATTTTTGGCACAACACTGGCCCACATTTCCGGGTTGTCAGCAGTGACGCACAATAGATGTGACGTATACGGCGAAGCGAGATATTTATGGATTTTTTTCACTTTTTTTAGACATACAGGTGATCCCCGAGTTACGAACGAGTTCCGTTCCTACGCCCGTTCGTAACTCGAAAATCGCCATAAGTCGGAAAACACCCGAGCCGCCACTTATACACGTACATGTACGGTACAAAACAGTTACCAAGCACTACGAAGCCGGCTGTCAAGGACGGAGCTAACTCGCTAAACTGGAGGGCACTGCCGAAAACTGACTGCCGAAAACTGGCGGAAACTGCTGGAAACTTTGTAAATCGACTTAATAATAATAATAATACTTTATTTATAAAGCCATTTAAAACAACCACAGCTGCAACAAAGTGCTGTACACATGAAATCAAGAACATTTAAACGCATAATTTTTTTTCTTTTCATATTTTTATTAATATGATGCGTTCGTAATGTCGGATTGCCGTAAGTCGAGGACTACCTGTATTTGGACTGGTGCGACGGGTACAGCGGAACGTACGGTAACCTTTTCTTTTTCTTGCAACACAGTTTTTCTCCTCTCAGGAATCTTTCCCTAACAGAACGTTTCCACTACGGGAATTACTCCCTAAACTAAAGTAGTTAACTAAGTTGAATTAGGAGTTCAAACCTTCATGTTGTTAAACTGCATTCCTCAGACACAGCATCCAATTGATGCTATCAGTCACAAATATGTAAAAACAAATCAATCACACGGAGGAAGTCTTCAGCACTTCATGCGTGCTCGTACACGCCATTCGCTTCGTTTCCTCCTCAGCTTTTGAGACCATGTGAAGCATAAATCCTCCCCGCTGAGCTGCAGCTCCCACAAATCTCCTTTTCTGGATGGGTCCTAAACTTGTGAACTTTGAGATGTTGGTCTCAGCAGCTCATCGGGATCTCAGTCGTTTTCAGACTTTGCAATTAGAAACAGAAACAAGTGGGATTGGCTTCATGACGGACATCTGGTTCGAGTTGAACGCAGCTGTTTGGTCTAAACGTCTGCTTTTTAAGCCTCGTACCTGCAGCTTTACTCTCATGAGGAGATCTTATCATGTTGTGCAGCTCATTGTACTTTACTTTGGGTTTTAGTTTCTGTCGTGCATATGAAAATAAATAAAACAACCTGAAGGTCGGACGTCTGTGTGTTATTGGGTAAAATGTCACCGGTGAATTCTTCTGGAATAAATCTGAGCTTAAATGCTGAAAATCTCAGTGTCTGGCCAAACAGTCTCACTTTCAGTCACAATATTTAAAGAATATCCAGAACAAAAGCAAACGTTCCTGAACTGAAGATAAACGATCGAGGTCAGATTCTACAGGTCGACGGTTCGTCAGTTATCAATTCACAAAGTTTACCAAGATTCACACAGAAGTCTATCTTCTGTGTTCGTTTAGAAAAATTAAAGAAGCCTGGTCGGACTGGGTGGTCTGTGGAAGTGCTGAACCTCGGAGGCGAAGTGGTCTTTTTGGAGTTGGGATTAACTTTATTAGAAAATTCCTCACATAGCTGAGCTCCATTAGCTTCGAGACATTTTTTTTTGTTGTAATTAGCTGAAAATTGAAAGAAACACAGAAGTCTGTGATAGTTTCACAATCTTTGCTCATAAATGTCACCGTCGTGGAGCCAAACTGAGATGTCATCCTGTCAGAATGTAATGTCTTTAGTTTTTCTTAATTTTCTATTTTAATGTTCATTTTTCTTACATTTGAATGGTTGATACATCCCAAATTAACACAATTTAGGTCCTGAAATTAAAGAAAGACTTAACATGAAGTGTCTTTTTGTGGTGTTAGGTCACCATGCATTAACTTTTATAAGTCTCCTTTAATTATTAGTTATAAAAACCCTTTTTATAAAAAAAATTAAAAAAAACATCCCTTACTAAGAGTTTTTATTAAAGAAACTGCCTTTGAGACCATTTGAATGGAAGCAGTGGCTCCTTCAATCAGATTAGAAGCATTTCAGAACATCCCTGATACATCTCTATGCCGACGACACAGTTGTTTATTGTCGAGCTAGAACAGTTGCTAAAGTTTTCCAGCTTTTACAGTCTGCATTCGACATCATCCAGTCTGACTTGTTTCATCTCAAATTGGTACTAAATGCTGATAAAACCAAAGGGATGCTGTTTTCAAACAGGAAGTTGATACCTGCAGTCCCCTGATGCATGCTCAATAATCCAGGTAGAAAAATCTAAAAAAATAAAAGCTAAGTCTGGTCCTCTGGACATAGAACCAGACTTAGCTTTTTTAGATACCTGCAGTCCTTTCTATCTCATCTACAAATGTTGTCCCTATTGAGTTTGTCGATTCTTACAAATACTTGGGACTCTTGGTCGATGCACATCTCTTTTTTAAGTCTCATGTCAAAAACTTGATAAAGAAACTGAAATTAAAACCGGTTCACTTTCGGTCAGTACACTCGGTACAACACAGTAGAATGGGGATTGCGCCCTCGCGAGAGTAACCTGAAGAAGTTTCTTTCAGCACGTCTGTCAAGGGACATGAGACTGCTGCTGAGACACAGGAGGCTCCGCCCTCCTGGGTTATAAATATGCAGCGAGGTCTCATTTCCCTAATCTTTTTGCACTTCACCTCGCTTCAACCTGACTGCGGGTCCCTCGTATGCAGCTTAACTGTCCGTTGGGAAGTGAGCGTGCTCCCTGCCCGGGGTGTAGCTACAAGGTTTGATCCTGCTTGCTGCTTGTTTAGCTGCTAACCTGCAGCATCTGCTTATCTCCTTGTAGCTGCTACTTTCCTTCCCTCCATTGATTATGGTGACATTATCTACATGAACGCTCCTACAAGCACCCTGCGGATGTTGGATGCTGTCTATCATGGTGCACTAAGATTCATAACTGGATGTAGCTACCGTACCACTGCACCCTGTATTCACTGGTTAACTGCTCATCATTAAACTCACGCAGACTCTTCCACTGGTACATTTTCATCTTTAAATCACTTCTTGGTCTGCTGCCCTCATACATCTCCTCCTACATGTCTCTGTGTGAGTGCAGCTACAGCGTGCGCTCTCAGGACATTATTATCTGCAGTGTTCCCTCAGTGAGGACTGAACTTGGAAAAAGGGTCTTCTACTCCGCTCCTGTTTCCTGGAATATCTTACAAAAAGATCTGAAGATCTCGACCTTGACCTCTCCAAGTGGCTTCAAACATCTGTTAAGTTCCTGGCAAGAATCAATGCAGACGTGTTCCTGTTTTTAGTATTTTACCTTGTTTTATAATGTAACTTGATTTTATTTAGTTTTACATCACTACTGTACTTTTATTAATTTATTTTTTTAATGCATTTTATGGCTGTTTATTGTTATATGTACCTTATCTGTGGTTCTTTTGTTAAAAACAGGTCTCTCTTGTAAACGAGTCTTCGTGACTCAATGAGACTAACCTGTATAAATAAAGGTTGAATGAATTTCATCTGAAAAGTTACTCAAAATAAATTGTACCGATTTGCACAAACAGGACAAATGGACCCTGAATATACTGCCTCTAGTTCAATAGTTTAATTGTCGATCATTGCAGAAATTAAACTGCTTAGAACATTTGCACAACAAACTCTATTTCCAAGGTTGGTGTGTAATTTGCGAACCTTGTGAGGTTTTCTTTACAGCAACGTTCAACAAACTCTATTTCCAAGGTTGGTGTGTAATTTGCGAACCTTGTGAGGTTTTCTTTACAGCAACGTTACATTTTATCGGAAAAAAGAGCCACTGTCAGTTCTGGCCTGAAAAAAACAAAACATTAAATAATTAAAATATGAGTTTGAGATTGCATTTGTCTGGCCTGTAATCTATTGTGGAGTCGCCTCCAACAGTCGTGAACCTGGCCTCGGCTCCTCAGCAGCTCTTTTCTCAGCAGTAGATGATAAATGGCACTGACCTTCATTAATAAAAGCTGTGCTTAGTTTTGGCTCCCGTACAGCAAGAGTTGCATCCATCACCGTCATCGCTGCAATATTTAAATTTTCCACAATCGCTCACACAGTGGAGGATTGTCTTGAGTTTGCACTGATTTAGGTAATCCACCTCTGAGTTTTATGATTGATGACTTACTGTGTGAGAGGATCTTTTTTTTTTATGCTGTTGTCTTATCCACCCATGGCTGGAGCTCAGCTCGAATAAATGATGATGGCTTTGACGCATGCTTTTTTTTCAGTCAAGTGGGGAATAATATTATTCATAGTCGCCCGTCAACTCGCACGACTCTATAAATCTGTAGTTTGACCTCGGTTCATTCTCCACGACCTGCAGGGACCGATCTGAGCGTTGCTCCTTCAGTAGACGAGCGCAAAGCTGGTGGAGTGATGGGGTTGTAGCCGAGACTGGAGGCCAGATATTCATGACGCTGTCCTGCACCCTCACTGGGTCTATATTTGAGCAGCACTCTTTAGCCGTTTTCGCATTGGCCAGCCCTCAATGGCCCGGGCCGCCCCTGGGTGGCTCTGGGCCACCCGCGTTCATTACGCATTTGCCGCAGAGCCGCCTTGAAGTGGGTGGGCAGTTCTCTGGAAGTGGGTGGGGTGCTCTCTTCACGTGGGTGGAGTGTTCGTGTTTTAAGAGAGGAGACTCCGCTAAAAAAAAATTGTTAGCTGGATATATATATTAGTGTTTCTGAGTTAAATTTTTGTTAATAACTGATCACAAATCAGCTTATGTTACAACGTAAATAACACGAAGCGCACACCCATTTCCGCCTTTCAGCGCGACCTGAATGTCATTAAACAATAACTAATATTGTCTAACTGTTGCGCGCAGCCAGGGTTTTAAAATATAACTAATAATCTCTAACTTCTACGTGCAGCTAAAATGTTAAGAGGAGTGATTCCTATATGGGTAAGGTGGACACCTGAAAATCCAGTCCGCTGTATAGCTCAAAGCGTTAATGCACTGTCGTTTTGACCCGGCGAAGCGGGTTCGCTTCCCGCCTGGGACAAAGTTATTTTACTTTTTTTTTTTTATTGGAGTAAATAAAAAGGAGTTTGTTAACCAAACAAACTCCTTTTTATTTAAAAGAAAATGTGAATAAAAAAAAAAAAGTAAAATAACTTTGTCCCAGGCGGGAAGCGAACCCGCTTCGCCGGGTCAAAACGACAGTGCACTAACGCTTTGAGCTATACAGCGGACTGGATTTTCAGGTGTCCACCTTACCCATATAGGAATCACTCCTCTTAACATTTTAGCTGCACGTAGAAGTTAGAGATTATTAGTTATATTTTAAAACCCTGGCTGCGCGCAACAGTTAGACAATATTAGTTATTGTTTAATGACATTCAAGTCGCGCTGAAAGGCGGAAATGGGTCCGCGCTTCGTTGTTATTTACGTTGTAACATAAGCTGATTTGTGATCAGTTATTAACAAAAATTTAACTCAGAAAAACTAATTCAGCTAACAATTGTTTTAGGGGTTTCTCGTTTCTGTAGTTAAATTTGAATGAAATTCAACCCTCGCGCTGAGGTTGTTTGAATGAGTCCCGCCCCTGCTGCAAACAACGAATCAAATGTGAGCAGTACATGACGTGAAACTGGGTCCGTGGGGCTCGGCCCGATAGAACCACGGTGGACATGGTTCCAGAACAAGGGTGGATCCCGGGCGGAAAAGGTAAATGCGAACACGCCGAACCCGGGTTAGAAGCTGGGAGAGCCGGGGAGGGCTGGCCAATGCGAAAACGGCTTCTATGTACCCTTTATTTTTGTCCCCCGTCGCTGAGAGAAGACGTGACATTGAAATACCCTCCGTTTGTTTGGTGCACCTTCATAACTTGGAAAATTAGGCAGGTTACGAATTCCAACTTTGTATCGGTGTTTCCCCTGCCATTATACAAGCAAGGCACCCCAACCCTAACCAACAGAACCGAGCACCCTGCCTACTGACATCCAGCTTTATTATCATTGCACTGAAGTACAGCGAGATTATATTCCGTACAGTCGTCCGAAAGATGGGCGGAGTGCACATGGCTGCAGCTCCTAGGTGGCCCCTTATTATTTATATAGAAAATGGGAAAGGCCACAAGGAAAGGATAGTGGTATTAGGGGTGGGCGATATGGCTCAAAAATTATATTGTGATATTTCAGACCATTATCACGATAACGATAAATTTCGTGATACAACAAAAAAAACAGAAATCACATTTATTTATTTGACAAAATTAACTTAACATGTTGCTTTGCAGTATTATGAATGACATTCTTCTGTCCCTGGATGCAAAAAACCCTGCACTGCTGGTGATGTTAGACCTCTCAGCAGCTTTTGACACCGTCGACCACCAGGTACTAATCAACCGCTTGTCTCAGCAGGTTGGCCTCCAGGGAGCTGTGCTTGAGTGGTTCAAATCTTACCTGTCTGGGAGAACTTTCTCTGTCATGATAGGTGATCTGTCCTCCTCTTCATCAACCCCTCTGACCTCTGGCGTACCACAGGGATCTATTCTAGGGCCAGTCCTCTTCTCTCTTTACATGCTGCCATTAGGATCAATCATTGCACGTCATAACCTGTCTTTTCACATGTATGCAGACGATTTACAAATCTATCTGCCAGTCACTCCCAACCCCTCACCCAGTTCAAACACTCTTGTCAACTGCTTAAATGACATTAAGCACTGGCTCTCTCAAAACTTCCTCCACCTAAACACAGATAAAACTGAATGCATTTTATTTAGTGCACCTGGTGACACCAGCAACATCCTTCCCAGTCCCAGTGTTGGTTTTCCCCTCCCCCACTTCAACCCGGTGGTCAGAAATCTTGGAGTGCAGCTTGACTCCAACTTAAAGTTT